>PVHP010002905.1:0-83795 GCA_004024765.1 Zapus hudsonius | reverse complement strand
TGGGCCAGGAAGACCGGGATGAGTACTAAGATATACAGGATCCCTTGCCACAAGGACTAATACAGACAGCCCACGGAGGAGGATATACAACTGATCAGGGATGGGGAGGGGGGGGAATTGGGGAATTCGGGATAACAACGCATGGTTTGCCCACTAAATAATGTAACTCATTATGGACAATAAATATATATTAAAAAAAGTAAAAAAAATGAAAGCCCATTGTGTATTGGCTATAATTTTCCAAACAAAACTGCATTCTTTTTAGCAAAGCTTTAAAAACAAAAATGTATAAACTAGGTCAAATGCAGAACTTTCCAACAAAGCAAATGCAAATCACTAATATGTATACAGAAAGACACCAAGAGAAAATAAAGTGTATGTTTTGTGTGGGCAAGGACCAAGTTTATCTCAGTTCTAGAACATTGTCTAGCATTATGCTGAGAAAAAGTAGAGAATCAATGACTAAGTTGCTTGAACAAAACATTTTCCTCTTGCTTTTGTATTTTTCTTCAGAAAAAACTTTTCCTTCCTTCCTTCCTTCCTTCCTTCCTTCCTTCCTTCCTTCCTTCCTTCCTTCCTTCCTTCCTTCCTTCCTTCCTTCCTTCCTTCCTTCCTTCCTTCCTTCCTCTTTCTGTCTTTCTTGTGTAGAAGTCTTACATGCATTGTGTTAAATGTACCCGTAAATGTTTTACACAAATTTTATTTTAGATCTTATTTTAAATGGGAATATTTTTTATTATTTCCTTCCCTTTCTCCCCCCTCTCCTCCCTGCCCTCTTTCTCTTCTGATTTCATTTTGAGAGAGGTTCTTTCTGCATTTCCCCCACTAGCTTCAGACCTGTGAATGTCTTCCTTGGATTCCAGAGTATCTGGAATTCAACTTGTAACTCACACTACCCGTCCACACAGTTTTAAATTTAATTTTCTTGTTGCTCTCAATTGACAAAGAGGAAGTAATTGGCTCTGATTCTTTGATTTTATTTTTATCCCATGATCATGCTAAATCTGCACATTAGTTACATTACTTGTTGAATAGACTGTTTAATATGCTCTGTACATATGCAGCCATGAATGTACCTCAAACATAGTTTAATTTTCTTTTAATTTTCTTCCTATTATAGTCTCAGACTTACAGTTCAATATTGAGATTGTGGTTCTGTTGATGAATTTAAATTTATCCTACCAAGCAGCTCTGGGCATATACCTTCATTGTTGCCAGGCACACTTGACTTACTGTTGCTGTTTTAGTCTCATGTATTGTAATAATTGCAATAAAATTGAATACTTTACACTGTACCTTTTGAGAAATATTGTTCTTGCAAAAATTCAATTAGACCTTAGAGACTCTTCTATTCAAATTTTAGTTTTCGAAATAAGAAGACTGAGTAATGGCTGATCAGAATCATCCTGCTACCTATGACATGGTGGTGTCTGAATGAGTTCTGGACTAATTTTAATTCTAGAGCCTGTACTGTTACATTAAAAAAATCCAGAGAAGCTGAAATTCTCCAAGCAGAGAACTTTAGTTCTCCCATATTTTAGTTCCTCATCAGATTTTTGGCACTGGCTTCAGGGTTCCACTGCTTTTAAGTTCTCCTCATATACTCATGCCAGAAAATTTGTAGAAATTAGAAGTAGTTTCTTTATCCAGAAATCTGAAAAACAATAGGTATTAAATACTGCACTATGATGACAACAATTATCTTAGTTAAATTTGATTAGTTATTAAAGGGCAAGTGACAGAGTACACACTCTGGCACAGTTCTAATGTTCTCCATTATTTGGTGAAGATCCATTTCAAACATCAATCACTATACCTGGAGAAAGGGAAGAGGAAAATCCATTATTTAAGCTGCTAATTTTCTTAACCAAAGTCTTGCTCGTAGGTTCAGAATTTTGGGTGAAAAAATGTTCCACGATCCACAGATTTGACCCAAACTTTTTGACTATCCACAAAACTGAATTTGTTTTCCCTTATCACTTCTGTTCAACTAGAACATGATTAACTTATTAGCATAAAATGTTTTCTGTTACCTAGCATTCTAAGACATTTATTGATCCAAATTTTAATTTTGATTTTGCTGCTTTTCTCTGCTTCTTCTTTTAAATCCTTAAAATAGCTGTCTTCATACAACATCTCCAGTGCCTCAGCTTTTCTTATTTCTTCCAGTCTGGTGCGATTACGTCCTTTCCACTACGCTGAACCTATCCTAGTCAGTCAGCACTGAAAGGATCAGTGTTACATTTTTTCAAATAATAATTCAGCTGATTTTTTCTGCCCATTTATCCTTTCATTGGAAAGCAGTACAGATACATTTGATCACTCCTCTACCCGAGAAAATGCTTTGCTCATTGTAAAAATGATATTTCCAGTTGTTGAATGATGAATGGCTAAGTCAGAACAAAGAACAGATTCTGGGAGACCATTGGGAAGGGTGTTGGCCATAGTGGAGTTGATGGCAGATTTATCTCAATGTGACAATGAAAATAGAGATACACGAATAGAGAAATTATATGTTTATTGGGCATTAAATTGGAAGATCTTGGGGACTGATAAATTTTGGTTCAGTTTTGGATATGTTGAAATTGAGAAAACCCGAGATATTCAAGTAGAATGATGAATAGACATTTTTCACACTGGATATAAATCACAAAGAATTCTGAAACTCAGCTAAACTTTGGTATGGCATCATCAGCATGTGAATTGATTTGAGACCATGGGCTTGAATGTAATTATTTAAGGACAGAAACATAAATTGAAAGAGAGTTCTTAGGAAGAAACCTGCTATAGTCTGTGATGTAGTCTAGTTCTTCATTCACTTGAAAGAACGTCTATAGAATAAATCTGGATATATAGGAAGTGACAAGATAATAACAGTGGATTGTTCTTTTCATTCTCAATCTCATGTGCCTCATTTTTCTTTGGGTTTTCAGGAGACAATTTAGTTGAGGTCACCATACAAAAGTAATGCGTTTATACATCATGTGATTATTATGAATCCGAATGGTGTATAAACTCATTACTTTTGTATGGTGGCTATATATGATTATGATTTTAAAAAGTTTGATACAAATATATTTTTGTGTTATTTTTTGTCTTTTTTTTTGTGGAGACAGGTACTCTCTTTATATCATAGGTTGGCCTGGAACTAAAAGAAATTTTCCTTCCTCATCCTTTCAAGTACTTGGGTTTCTGTAGTGAGCTTCCAAGCATTTTCCTTCTGCTCCTTCCCACTCTCCTCCTCTTCTTTCTCTTCTTCTTTGCTGTTTTAAAGGTAAAACTTTGCTACAGTTACAACATTCATTCACGATGCTTTGCTGCTGTTTAGAAATATCATCTCTGTGGGTTTTTTTTTTAACAGCTCTTGTCCTGCTTGGCTTCAAAGATTGAGATTACAGTAAATACTATGATTTTTGCACCTTAAAACTAAATTTTTAAAAATTTGCTAAGCATATAAATCTAAGATATAAAAATGAATGTTACAAAAAAAAAACCCACCACAGTGAGATTGAGAAAAATGACTATGCACATGTAGGAAGTATGTTACTTTTAATGATTCTGAGAATCAGAAAACAAAACATTAGATTTCCTTTTAAAAATTGCTATATATATTAGGTTATTTGTTATTGGTAATTTTCATACATGCCTATAATGCATTTTTCTCATAATTTCCTCCTGCTGCCTTCTCTTGTTCCTCTCCCCTACCCCTTTCAACTGGACACCTACTTTTAGTAGAAAATTAGTATATTTTCTACTTTGATGTCATTCTTTAGGCCATCTTCTGGCATTCCTGACTGAATGCTGATGGGCATGAGTGTGTGGCCCTTGTGCAAGTAATAACAACTGCTGTGAGGTCAGAGTGTAGTGACCACATGTCTGGAGGGTAATGTGTCAAAGCCCTTTTCTCTATCCTCTGGCTCTTTCATTCTTTCTGCCTTCTCTTCTGCGATGTCTTTCAGTCTCTGGGGAGGTGATGTGTATGCCCCACTTAGCACTGAACACTCAACTTTCACTTATTTGTGACACTTTGGTGACTTTTAAGTCTCCCAACTATTCACCACCAACTTCACAAAGAAGCTTCTTTGACCAAAGTTGAAAGCAGCATTGATCTGTTGGCCCCCACATAGATATTTTAGAAAGTAAGACCCATTTAGTCATATACCTGTAGTAGCTTCCCCTCTGAGGTGTGGATTTTTCAGTCCTAGACTTCTGAATAGGTTTTCCATATCAATCATAATCTCCCTCCTGTGGAATAGGCCTCGAATCCAATTACGGGACATTTGGGTGCTCCCATAATCCAGTCATGGGACATTTGGGTGCTCCTCCTGTAATAGTCACACCACTCTTACACCAACAGGTACTTCCTTCCTGGATAGTTGGTTCTATGGCTCTCATTTATGAATTATGAGATTGATTTCAGGAAGAGTTAAGAGTGAAAGCTAAGCAGGAAGGCCCAAGCCAAAAGAAATTGTTCCCCATTCCAGTCTGGTGGGAAGGATGACTGTAGTACAAGTGTAAGGAAGGTCTCTTTCCAGGAAAGAAGCCTTTGAGGAAGTGGCTCTCACACACATGGAAAGCAAATCAGGAAAGTACGTTGTGCCCTAATACATAATTTATTTTAGAGAAAGTTCCTCGTGCTGATGAGAATAATGTGCATTTTGCTCATTTGGATGGAATGCTTTGTAGATGTCTGTTAGGTCTATTTGTTCTATGACATGATTTAATTAAGATGCTGCTGTGTGTTTTGGGGTTTTGATGACCTGTCGGTCAGTGTGGTATTATATTTGCTCCTTACTATTGTGTTAGGATCAACCTGAGATTTTATATCTGGGAGTGTTTTATTTTAAATAAAATTGTGCACATCTGTGTTCAGTTAATGTATATTTAGAATTCTAATTTCCATTTGTAACTTGATCTGTTAACCAGCAAAAGTGATGTTCCTCATCTCTCCTGACTCATCATAATAGTAGACTAGATGGATAAAAATACAGAAACTGTAAATCCAAATGAGCAAAATGCAAACACAAACTCATCATGGGATATATACACAAAAGTGAATATTGAAAAAAGGGCACTAAAGTATCAAACATCAAAACAACAAACATCAACACTCATTTCAAATGATCAGAAAAGGTCATTTACACTAAAAATAGCTTCAATATAAAAAGTCAGTATTTCTGCTTTGGTGGAGTGGGTTTTAAATTGTTTCTGACCTCAGGAAGTTTCTTTTAGCGACTTACCCTGATATAGGAGGTCTGTTTAGAGAGACAGTTTGAGAGTATGCATTACTCTAGTAGAGATCATGCTGGTTGCCTTCTGGAGTGAGCTTCCATCGTCCATACACTGACTTGTAAAGATGGTTCTTTCCTTCATGCAATCTCGATTTGGCTTATCCTTTGGTTTCTTCTCACTAGTCTAAGTGTACTAATTTATGTGGATTATTAAGTCAGGAAATCTTCTCTGGAATCTTCATTTCTAAAATGACATTTTTACCTGGCATATAAAGTAATGGGTTTTATTATGGCATTCTCTACACCCATTGTCCTTCCTCACATCTTGCTAAGGTCTGTCCCTAATAGGTCTTCATCTGATTTGATGAAATATAATTTTCTTAGGTAGAGATAGGAGACATGTCAGAAAGTAAGTATACAAAAATCTTATAGTAACTTTAAGAGCAAGAGATAATTGTATTGAAATTACTATTTTACTCATCTTTTTTTTTTTTTCTGAGACTGATTTATTCTTTTGCTCAGGCTGGCCTTGAACTCACATTCCTCCTATCTCAACCTTCTGTGTTCTGGGATTATAGGTATGGACCAAATCCTGTAACATCTTTTAATAACATATTCACTTTACATTTATAACAAATAATATTCTTTTCCTCAATGATGCCAAGTGGTGCGATGAATTTTTTATATTTTCTTTTATTGATTTTTTGTTCTATGATTATTTCTCAAATGTATGATACTTATACCAAAAAGCCATTCTAATCTGGACACACCCAGAAGCCTCCAGAGGCTCAGGAATGGTTCTGCTGACTAGGTTGAAGGCAATTTTTACTTTGAAAACCCTAAATCTTTTTTTTTCCAGGCATGCTCCCTTCCTGGAAATGTATGCTGCTACAGAAAAAATGTATTTGCCTCACGTGTGTTATGAAGCTAGGCTAAAAGTCAAATTGATTAAGTTTGTTGATAGAAAGCTTCTGTTTCTGTATTTCTGGTTTGTGCTGAGATTTGTGTTTTTATTAGCCTTGGGCTCTGAATGCTATCTGCTGTAAGAGAAAGCAGCTTTGACACCTTAGCTGATAGCTTACTTCCTTTCAGGTCAAAACTAGACCCACACAGTAATTTAGATGAATTGAGGCAGAAACCAAAGCACTATTGTTCAACAAGACTACCTGTGTTCGATTAAAAAAAAAACTTGTCAGTCTACATTACTAAACTCAAAATCATGGTGTGCCTCCAGTTTTGTGAACCTCCATAAACTACATACAATTCATAAACAATCCATATAGTCCCCACTCTCCAACCAATTTCTTCTCATACCTACCCTACAATATATGCACACAGTCTATGCAACGAGTGAAATATGTGAGTCTTATTTCATTTCTTGGTCTGCTTAGAAAGTAGGAGTTTCTGAGTTCTGGATTATCAGTTTAGAAATAATGGATTGATATATACTGAGCTTTTTCTTTCAGAAAACTTCAGGTTGAATTAATTTTTATTCATAAGTCTGCATTAATGTCTTATTTAAAATGAGGTGAAAATCTTCAGAATGCATAAACAAGTCTGAGTATATTCAGTCACAGCTTGCAGTAAGTTCACATTGTTTCGGCCAATGGACTCTTCCGTATGGACAGGAGACACTGCAGCATAATGAGCACTGGTGAATTTATGTTGTCTACTGGCATGGTTTTCTGTGGTAGAACTTGCATTTAATTTTTCGCACACCTCCCCACTTTGTGGGACTTCCTGGGAGGTTGTTAGAATTTCCTTATATATCTTCAGGGTCTTCATAAGGTCTACATAAAACTCAAATACACATGTCCAGCCATTATTTACTATGCGATGGCTTTTAGAATATTATTATCGTTTTATTAGGATATATTAATTTTAAAAGTAATGAGTTATTCAGAATCTTCCTCTCATATATGTAATATACTTTGATCTCTATTTCTCTCTCACCCATCTTTCTTCTCCACTTTTCCATTTTGATTCCACATCTGTAACAGCCCTTGTTCTACTTTCTTTTTTAAAAAATATTTTATTTATTCATTTTCAAGCAGAGAAATACAGAGAGAGAGAGTCGTTCTACTTTCATGTCCTTTTTGGTTCCTGTGTTCTACACATGAGAGGGAATATTCAATACTTGTCTTTTGTGATACTGGCTTATTTCATTTTATACATCTCCACTTGAAGACACTATCCTGGGAAGGACAGTTTTTATGGCCATGTAAAACTCCATTGGGTATATAAACTGCATTTGCTTTATCTATTAACTTACTTGTGAGCACCCAAGCTGGATCCTCAATACTGATTCCCATAGTGGCTAGATCACATGATACTGTCACTAACAGTAGATAGGAGTTACTCCTTCCAGTGCAATTTGCATATAGAAAATACATATCTTTTATAATTATAGATTCAGGGAAAGCTGCAGAGATAAAATAGTGAGTCCACCATTCCCCCCTCAACTAGACCTGCACTATAATACCAAAACCCTGAAAACAGATATTAGTACAATGTTGCAATTCCTCTTATGTATCAATTTGTGTAATAATCACCATAATTAAGAGACTGAATTAGTCCACTAACAAAAAATATCTCTTCATCCTCTCTTTAGAGTTCTCATACTGAACTCTTTTGTGTCCTCACATATTGCTGTACCACTTTATTTTCTTGAGACAGAATTTCTTGCAGAACCCAGTGAGCCCCAGTGATGTTCCTGTCTCCTCTCAGCATAGGACTGGGGTTATAGGCAGGTATGGCCATGCCTGGCTGGCTGTTCCCATTCTTCTGGAGATCAGGCCCCCACAGACCCTTGTGTTTTAATAGCTAGGGGTCTTACTTGCTGAACCATCTCCCCAGCCCTTATTTTATTCTTTGTGGCTGAATAATACTCATGATACCACATTGATGTTGTATTCATTCATCTGTTGATAAGCATCATGTCTCTCTCATTCCTTAGTTAACTTGAATATTGTGAATAGTGTTGTGATAAAATGACTATGCAGGCATCTCTCTTGACTGCTGACTTGAAGTGACAAAGCCAGATCATTTTGCAGTTGTACTTCTTTGTTTTTGTTTGTTCAGAGTAACTTCTTAATGAACTTTCATAGGAGTTACACTAATTTACATTCCTTCCAACAGTGCAAAAGTTTCCCTTTTCTCTTGTATTTCCACTCTATTTGCACCTTTGTTTATGTAATGATTGCCATTCTGACGGGGAAATAGACCCTCACAGGAGTATTTTCCTACTGCCCAAATATGTTGAGCATCTGCTTCATGTATTTATTGACCATTTTCACTTCTTTTGAAATTTTTCTGTGCAGGTCATTTGCTAGTTTATTGATTGAATCATTTTCTCTTTTCATATTTAATTTTATGAGTTCTTTATATACCCTGGCTGTTAATTTCCTGTCAGATAAATATCTGGAAAAGAGTTTCGTCCATTTTTCTGGCTTTCTCTTTACTTCGCTGTTTCTTTTGCTGTGCAGAATCTTTTTAATTTGAAGTAATTCCATTTGCCAATAATTGCTACTTTCCTTTAGCTATAGAATCCTATCGAGAAAGTCCTTAGCTCTGACTATATCCTGAAGGTTTTTCCCATGTTTTCTTTTAGCAGTTTCAAAGTCTGGAGTCTTATATTCACTTGAAGTTTTTTTTTTTATTATTTTTATGATTATGTCTTTTTTTGAATTTTTTTTATTGTCCACAATGAGTTACAATTTTTAGTGGGCAAACAATGAGTTGTTAAGTTAACTTTTGTTTATACAACAAGAAACAGGGATGTTGTTTCAATCTTCAGTGTATATCCAGTTTTCCAAACAGCCTTGTTAAAAATGTCGATTTTTCCCAGACATATGTGTTTTGACACCTTTGTTAAGAATCCGATAGCTGTTGCTATGTCAGTTTATTTCTGGGTCCTTTATTCTACTGGTCCCCTGTCTTTTTCTATGCCAGTACCCTGCTCTTTTGTTTTATGGTTTTTTAGTATGAGGCTGTTACTGTGAAACCCCCAGCATTGCTATTTTTGCTAAAGATGGCCAGAGCTATTGAGGATTTGTTCTGAGAGACTTTGTCATGAATCTTTCTGGTCTTCTACTGTTCTTTGCTATGAGACAATTTTTGTTTGTTTGTTTGTTTGTTTGCCTTTTTGAGGTAAAGTCTGACTCTAGCCCAAGCTGACCTGGAATTTCTCAGGGTAGCTTTGAACTCATGGTGATCCTCCTATCTCTGACTCCTGAGTTCTGGATTAAAAGTGTGCACCATCACACCAGGCTGGTGCTTCTATTTTATTAATTTTTTTTCTAATATATAGTTTCTAAATTATCATTTTGGTTCAATTTGGGTAGGTATGTAACAACTTACCAATTACCTTTAAATTTTTTGTTGATATATTTATTATTGATAATTAGATATATTGTATGAGTAAATTTTATGATGGTACCACCATTTCCCTTCTCCCTGTCCCTAACCTACTGGGGTCCCTCTTTGGTGGGCATACTGGATAAGTCCATGGGGTAGAGGATTATGATTAGCTCAAGAAGTAGCCTGATTCCCCCCACCACGTGTTTTTGCTGAGGGGTGCAATGTCTCTGGATATTCTCCCCAACATGGCTCTTACAATCTTTTCACCCCCTCTTCCACTTAGTTCCCTGAGTCATGTTGGGTGAGTTGTTAAGTCTGCTTTATTGTTAGGATCTTAAGTGTATCTGAACTTTTGCTTAAGATTGTGTTGGGTAACATCAGTGTCTCTCTTAACGACCTATTCTGGGTTATCTCACTTGCTGTGATGATAGGTCTCTTGTTTATCTTGCCAGTTTCTCATAGGTTTCATTTGTGGCCTACATGATAGGCTTGGGGTGGTTCATCTCTTGCTGGGATGTTGAACATCATCCTGTGGCTTGTTGGTGGAATTGGATTGACCAAGCTCTCTCCCTGCCTTCTGAAAAATACAAACAGTATCTCCATCAGAGAGTGAGATCAATATAGGTTAAATGAGACACACATTGCTAATTTGGCAAGATTCTATTGAGTGTAGCCTCTCTTGTAGTTCTCTGGTAGTGAGAATTTCCCCTTGGAGTCCAAGATTTTGGTCCCCCTATGCTTTTGCCCTGGATCCCAATTCCAGTTAATGGTTCTTTATCACTGAGTGGATCTCTTGGCCAATTTGAAAGCCACTGATTACCCCCCCCCCAAGATTTTGGTGTCACTATTGAACAAGTGATCACTACTTGACTTGCTGATCTTTCCCATAAAGCAGCGTGTTAAGCATTCTCTTGACATCAGTCTGAAATTTGTATCTGTGGTCTCTGTTTTCTCCAAATATCATTGACCAATATCCTTTGGCAGCTTATGTAGTGCCTACCAACACTACACATGCTACCTTCTGGGAGCTAGTTACCATTCTGGATCTTGCAGAGTTTCTTGGAGTTGTGTGATGACTTTCTGTAGTTTTTTCAGCAGTAGGGTCTTACCTTTGGCCTGGGGTGGGTATTGAAGAGCTGTGACAAGCCTCTCTTGTTTTGAGGACCTCATAGGTCTCTTTGATCAACAGCTCAGCGTGGGAAGGAAACAATGACTGGGAGTTGCAGGTCTGATTGATTTTTCATAGGGTTACCTTTAGCATATGATTTTTCAGCATATTCTCTGGATTTCAGCAGTGTTTGTTATAATAGCATTCCTCTGTCTCTCATTTTTAAAAATGTGTCTGTTCTTTATTTTGCTTCATTTAGCTAAAGTTTTGTCAATGTTGGCACAAAAGTTTGCTGCATTGATGTTTAATATTATTGTATTAGTTTTCATGTCATTCACAAGTGTCTCATCTTGAATCTCCATGTTTTAAAGGTATTTTGTAGTTTCTCTTCTACTTTTATTGATTTGGGGATGATGAGGTATAAAATTATTTTTGCATTGTTAAGGCTGGTTTTATTGCCATAAAAGGACATCTATTTTGGAAAACCTGGGCCAGTGTTGGAATATGCAATCTAAAGTTTCCAAAAGCTTTGAAGTTCTCCTCTGTGATGACTCTGGCTTTTTCCCTTTGGGTACATTCTGAATGGCCATCAAAGGTCCAGTCAGCTGAGTGGCTAATTTGAGCTCTTCAGCAGAAGTGTCTCCCTTCTTGGGGGCAAAGTGTTACCTGGAGAAGATGAGTTTCCAGCAGTACTCCTTCAGGGGCCATACTTTAGCCTGAAGGTACTCAGGTTTTGATGTGGTTGTACTTTGTTTGTCTTCTGTGACCTATCTGGGGTGAAGAAATGTGTTTGCATTGATTGTCCCAAGGGATAAGCTTCTAGTGACAGCAAGGTACTGGATTCTGTGACTGTGGAACTTGACAAGACATTCCTTCTCTCCTATGCCTATAGATTTACTGAAGGGATCATCTTCTTTTCTCAGCATGATGTTGGGCACTTACTATTAATTAGACCTATCAATATTTATTTATTTAAATATTTATTAGGTTTTTTCCTTATTTATTTATTCTACAACTCCACTAATTCTGTATTTATATATTTATTTTACAATTCCAGTAATTCTGGGTGGTTGCTGTCTATTCAATTTTGCACTACTATAACTTTCCTTTAAACTCATTTCTCTCCATAGCCACACACCTGTTGTATTCCTTAAATGTCACAGATATTAGGAAAGTGCCACATTTCTCTAAACAATTATCTTCTTTTTTCTTCTGATTAGTATTTACATGGTGTGCCTTTTCTCATTCCTATTTTAAAGCCACTTGTATCATTATATTTAAATAGCATATCTGAAAGATTTATTTTTAGATGTTTCTGTCTCCCAATCTCTATCTCTTGGTTGTAATGGGACCATTTACATTCGTCGTCTGCAGGAAATTGATGGCTTTGGATTTCTGTTGTCTGAAAGTCATCTGTCTTGACTTTCTTTTTATTCTTGAGGAAATGTCCTCATTGGGTTTGAAATTCTGCATTGCCATTTGTTTCAACATTTGAAATATGGGAGGCCCCTGCTTCATTTTCTTTTATTTAATTGAGAACTCTAATATATGAACATACTGTAATTCAATTATATTCCCATCCCATTATCCTTTTCCTCACTTTCTCCCATCATGAGTGAGACAGGGTGAGCTGAGGGTTAGAATTTAGATAACGCCCAGCAAAAATTTTAATGTGTCCCCAAAATTAAGGAATACCCGAGTTCTTGTCTACAAAGTTAAAGAATTAAAATCATAGACAACAAGATTGTTAGGTATAGTGGGAGACTTTATTATTTAAGGGAACATGGGGAGTTACAGAGTTCTCCAGCCACAAGTGTGGGGAAAAATGTGGAGAGTTTAATAGAATTTATGCTGTTCAGCTAAACAAGCAGCAGAAGAAAAGATAACAGAGGGCTCCCATCATGAGAAGGAGAGGTTCATGAGGGAAAAAAAAATCTGGAGCCTTCCCCCACCCCAGCCATCAAGCTGGGGTAGGGAAAGGCCTTACCTAAGGCAGGATTCAGAGGTCCTTGTGCCAGCCTGACATGTGGGGAACAGGTGGTTGGGTCATACCTGACCAATCAGTTTTAGCACCTAGGTTTTAGCTCTAGCTAGACACTTCCCACTCAAGGGGAGGGGGTCTCTGGAGCTGTGTGGTCACAGTGAGGACCCTCCTTTTTCCAAGCAGCCTTTCCTCTGGTTTGTTGTCTCATTCTTTTTATTTTCTTTTGCCTTCATCATTAATTTTGCTAGGATCCCCACAATACCTGCACTTCTTTCTTTTTTTTAATGTAGTTTCAGATGAGAAATCTGATGACACTCATTCAGTTACAATTGAAACCATTGTCTCACACTGGATGCTCTCAACACTGTTTTTTTTTTTTAATCTCTCTTTCATTCCCTGATGTTTAGTTATATCTTTGCTTGGAGTTTTGAAATCATGCTTGTGGGTATTCCTAATGAAGTTGTAAATATAACTTTTAGGACATTCAATTATATTGAATAAGTCTTTGAACTCACCCTTGATTGTGCTTTTTTTTCTGGCACTTTAATGACACAGATGTTAGATTTTTTTTTTCATTACTGAGATTGTTAGAAGTGTTGTCCAGTTGGTCAGAGTCTGCCAGCAAGAGCTATTCTCCACGGAGGGGACAAGTCCATAAGATAGCAGAAGGGGCTTTAGTGTCAGTTTTGCTTGGTCTCCATGAAAGGATCTAGTAGCCTGGAGGTTTTGGAGGAGATCTCTGCCCAGTAATGGATAGGGGCATTCCAGCATTAATAGGAAAGAGTGGGAGTTGGTGCCTTTTCCTAGATCCATAATCCTGGCATCAGTCCGGGGGTTTTTGTTTGCCTTGTGGCTCCTTGAATAGGAGTTTTTTCCTAGGGTAGAGAGCCTCTAGCTTCTTTTAGAACTGAAAAGGCAGGCCCAGTATCCACCATAAAGTCTACTGGTTTGCCCATTACTCTTAATGTTACCCTGGGTACCTGGGGGCTCAATAGGAAGGAGCCCCCACCCCATCAGTCTTTTTTTACACCCAGAACAGCAAGCTTTTGGGACCTTCACCTCTTTGGCTATTTGTCTTTCCAATGGCCCATTTCCTTACAATAGGCACATTGATCTTTACCAAGCCTAGGTTTGTTCTTTTCTCCCCTGAGTCTGGGTTTTCCAAAGTCTCAGGGGTCCTTGGCTGAGGCCACTGGCACTCTGGTCAACTGTTTCTTTAGCTGTCTTATCATCCTGTGGGTCTTGATTGTCGAAGTCTTTCTGAGAAATTTCCACCAGGACTGACTAATTGTCTCACTCAAATTCTTCCTTTCTCTGAAATTTCTTTCTAATATCTGGGGCCAACTGAGACAAAGCAACGTTAATTGCCCTTCTATTATGGGCTTTTGGAGCTATGGGATTATTGGTTTCATAAGCCTCCATGAATCTCTTAAGAAGAGTGGCAGGGGACTCATCTGCCTGTTGTATTGCTCTGCTTACCTCTGACAAATTGGTGGGTTTCTATGCTGCTTCTTGGATGTCCCTTAACAGAGTCTGAAGATACTTATCGGAGCCCCCTTACCTTGATCTGTGTTGACATCCCAATTAGGATGGGCTGTGGGGAAAACTGCTTTGATATGGTCTGGGTCCTCAGTAGGGTGACCATTAGGTTTAAGGGTGGTTTTGATTGCCTCTCCCCTAATTTGATCCCTTTCCTATAAGGTCAAAAGGGTCTGAAGTAATTGCTGACAATCCTCCCAGGTGGGCTGGTGAGTAAAGAAAATAGTTTCTAGAAGGTTAATTAAACCCTGGGGTTTTTCATGAAAGGAGGGATTTTCCTTCTTCCTGTTCTAAAGATCAGAGGTGGAGAAGGGGACATAGACAAGGAAAGGTCTGGCATTTGACTCCAGCCATATGGGAGCCTGTCCAAGCGGCTGCTGTGAGGTGGGTTCAGAGTGTTTTGGCAAGGGAGGATATATGCTTGGAGGTATGGTTGAGTCTGGTTCTTCTGACTTTGTGGTTTCCCTTCGGGAATGACTGCAGGTGTGAAGTGGGCTCTGGAGGGAAGAATCAGGGTGTGTGGAAGGCTGCAAAGTGCCATAGGGTAGGGGAGGAACCTCAGGTAATAGGAGGTCTTTAGTTCCCAGATCTGCAAGAATAGAGCTTTTATTAGCTTCTTTAGCTTCATTTTCTCCTTTATGACTTTTGCCTATCAAGATAGTGGTGCTCTTTGTTTTCTTATTACACTTCTTAAACCAGGATGGATTATCAAAGACAATATCAATCATACCAGGTTTGGATATAAGGAACTTGGCCAAGGTGTTTAGGGGGTCCTCTGGATCTTCTGGTTTACTAGGGATACCTTTCTTAAGTCTAGGGACTCCTCAGGGAGAAAATCAATGCCAAACATTGGCCATTCTAGACTGCAGAAATTTTTTTAGTTTGAAAGCACTCACTGGACTACCATAGCTTTTGGCTCATTCCTGAAAATCTGAAAAGTTATTTAGAAAACATTGGAGGGGGGTAAGGGAACAGGTTGACTGAGTTGATCCCATGAAAACAGTGTAGAAAAAGGGACAAATAAAAGTCAAAAATATAATATGCACAACATAGTGGCCATAAACACAGACCTGCCTGGATGAACTGAAGGGCTGGGAGGCTTCTCACCTCAGCCCTGGACCTGGTTAATGTCATGTCTAGACTTCTCATAAACGTCCAACTGAACGGATCTGAATGCAGATTCTCACCAGTGAGTCAGACTCTCAGACCTTGATTCCAGATGAGGGACTCAAGTGTTGTAATCATCTGGTGCCAGGTTGCCCCTCTAGCTGACCTGAACAATGCTTATGGGTCTCAGGCTCCCTAGTGGAAGAGATGGTATTTTGTTGGGGGTCTCCAGATGAAATAGAGCACTACCCCATACAAAAAATCAAACAGACACTGAGAGGTCTTAAGAGATAAAAAGTAAGATGTTACTTCTTTACCACCTAGTCCAGGATGTTAGAAAATTAAAGTAGGTACTCTTTTGAGACCCCTAACTTGTTTGTTTCTTTTTCTCCCTTCTTTTGTTTCTTCTTATGTTTTATTTATATGTACATGTATATACATTTAATGCATCTTGGGATTTTAGCTGTTGACTAGAAGAAATAGGAAAGTATATGAACATTTTGTCTTCCCAGAATCAGATATCTGTGTGTATAGATTTTAAGTTTTGTTTGAAAAGCATTTTATTAATTGAAACTTACTATCTTACTGCTGGTTAAGTTTTATTGTTGACTTGATCTGCTTAGTAATCCACAGAAACCTTTACTTTCCAGGATATATATATATATATATATATATATATATATATATATATATATATAGAGAGAGAGAGAGAGAGAGAGAGAGAGAGAGAGAGAGAGAGAGAGATTATGGGTACACTAGGACTCTTGCCACTGCAAAAAAAAATCCCAGATATATAAGCCACTTTGTCCACCTGGGTTTAAGTGGGTACTGTGGTTGCTGGCTTTGCAATCAAGGTCCTTAATCACTGAGCCATCACTCTACCCTGACTCTTTTATTCTTAGTAAATGACATGCCTAATTATAGCAAAAACAACCCATGAACACTCACTTAATTTCTCCCAGTGTAATTTTTATAGTGACTAATTTAAAGAATTAGATAGCAGCCGTTTACCTACTTATGTACATATAACTAACTTTTTAGATAGGTTTTACGTTTTTCAAGTGCACAATTTTGGAAATACTTTTTTTATAATTAAAAATTTGCCATTTAACTGGTTGAGATAAAAAGTTGGGGGAATACCTAATTTGAATCATTACCTCTCAGTAATTGTGCCCCAACAACATCCAAATTAATCATAAAATTAAATAGATTAATGTTGTTCCAACTTAACTATCTTGTCTAGCTGGCACATAGTTGATCTCAGCTTTTAAAAAGTCAGGAATGACTGAATAGAAAGACAAACAAAGTCTAAATGGGATGATATTTTCTGAGTTAATCCAACTGCTTTCTGAGTCAGATAAGCAATTTTCTTTTATGTTCACACACAGCATGCTTATATTGCTTTTGTCCATCTCCAAAATAATAAGCGCTAGATTTTCTTTGTTTTCTGTTGTGCTGTGTTTATGCCAAAACAAGACAGGAAGCAGGCAATTCATTTAGTGTCTGCTTATGTTTTCTTAAAATCCCACTTTGTGTGTTTAGATGCACCATTGGTTTCTTCAATTAAGTTCAGCAAATATTTACCACTTAGTGTGTGTAAAGCCTTAAAAGACACTGTATGGAGTAGTAAGGTGCCATACTATCAGGAAGCCATCTTTGGCCATCTGTAATAAATTCAGATGCTCAAAAAAGGAAGACATAAACCTGATTTCATAGTTCTATGCAAGTTAAAAGCTGAGAAGAAATTACTTTGATTCTGGAAGAAGGAAATCAAGTTTCCATTATATTTTTCAAAGTAGAAACCTGGCTACTTTCTACATTGAGTTTCCTTTTCCTTTTCCTCCCCCCCCATTTTTGCACATGTGTTTGTATGTTTGGTGCGGTCTGGTGTGGCATATGCAGGTATCAGTTCCCATGTGTTTCCCAGAGCACTCACCTGCTGAGAGTCCTCAAGTGTTCTCCACCACTGTTCTTCTACCTGTTCTTACTCACACTGAAGTGTCTTCCTGATGCCTGTGCTTACCAATTTTATTTTATTTTTTCATGAGCACCGGAGATTCTCTGGTCTCTGCTTCCACAAAACTAGGATCACAGATGTGCACACACAGCTATTTATATGGGTCCTGGAGATAGAACTCTAACAGGATCTAGGGCTCCTCAGGTCTTCATGCTTGTACAGGAAGTGTTCTTAATCTCTAGCCTCCAAAGTAGTATTTTTCTGCTAGTCAGCCATCAGTGATACAATGACTTTTTGTGTAATAGGTCACAAGATGATGGCTTCTGGATCCTTTAGATAGACAATAAGCATACACAGTTGGTGCTCCCTGCGAACAGATGCCTTCTCCCCAAAGTTGAGGTTTTATGCCCCATATTTTCCCAAGAATGATATCAATTCTTATATACTTTCCAGACTTCAGAATGCCTACTTAGCAGTAAATACATCCATTTCAGACTAGCTTAAAATAGTTGTGGACAGGCTTGAATTAAGCAGTAGAACATTTATATAGATTTGTTGTAATGTCTATAAACACAATACATTATCATTCTTTAAAGGAGATGCATTTTATTTGTTTATGGATCCCACTTTTATTTTGTCAAACCACAATGCAGAACAATGTCATGGACACAATAGGTTTTACACAATCAATAAGAAAAATCAAAGACAATGAAGATTAGAACTACAGTTTTCTAATATTTTGTTTTGTCCGATGCTCTATGATACTGAATATGGAATAGAATGTAAGTCTTGGCTTTTCATTGAAACAAGAATATGATTTCTTCAAAGGAAATTTATCTACAGATCATTTAAAAAGCAGTGGTCTGAAAATTCCATTGCATAGATGAGAGTTTTTACTTTCGTATGACATAAATTCTTTCTTTTTACCAGGCAGACATTACTTTATTGTTATGAATACTTTTCAGATGCATAGAGTTAAATATATCCATACAAATCAATATTCATATAAACATAGTGCATAATGACCCTGTCAAGGTCATTATATACTTTTTTCACAATTTTTGAGATCATGTTAATGCCTTAGTTGAGTCTTACACATGATGCCTACAAAAAGAAGACTACCCTAGAATGACTTATTGGAATGATATCTTAGTGTATCATTTTATTTAAATTAAATTAAATTTTTTCATATCTTATTTTGGAGTGATATTAGAGATGAGATAGATTAAGCAAGTCTAATTAAGCAGGTAATCCCAATACTCTTACACTTAATCATTAACTGGTAAATTCTCAGCACCTTATCAAAAATACATTTTTCTCCACTTAATATCCTAATGCAGTGCGGATCAGCTGGGGGCTCCATTTCATAGAGTCATTCAGGGTCATAGCTCTGTCTACCACCTCCTGGAATCTCATGCCTTTTATTGGGTTCTTTGAACACAGGAAATAGCGGATATAAGGAGCTCTTTTTGAGGCATGTAATGCTATTGTGGGGAGAATAGACTTGTGTCAATACCTACATTCAAAGTAATGGAACCCTGATCAAGGAACAAGTGTCAGACTGCTTTCATCTCAGAAAGGGTTAGAGTAACACAGCGAATTTATCTCACATGAACTCTAGAAGTTATTGAAGCAGGTCTACTTCTTATGCCAGGTTCTGTAAGAAATTCTAAGAACTTCATGAAGCAGAGGTGGAGCCTTTGATCCTCATACAACTCGTTTTACATTGCTTTTCATCTGTTCTCAAGAATTGGAGGTTTTTAGAGGTATCAGTTTTGTCTAAAATTATTTAATTAATTACTCATTCACTATGGTTTTGGTAAAAGCATTTTGCTATAAGAAACAGTAAATTGGGTGTGGTGGCACACACAGTAATCTCAGCACTTGGGAGGCAGAGGTAGGAGGATGTTTATGACTTCAAGGTCATCCTGAGACTACATAGTGAATTCCAGCTTGGGCTTTAGTAAAACCATACCTTGAAAAACAAACAAACATAAAAATATCAAACAAATAAACAAACAAAAAAGAGAATAAAGACAAAAAATAAATAAAACCTACCACCAACAACAGTAGTTCATTCAACTGCTAATGACAATGAGGGGGCAAATGTCAGGAGGACTTTCTGGAAAGAGGCCAGCCTGAAGTTTCAGGCTGAGGGGTTGTTAATAATTTTCCAGGAAGCTGCTTTAGTAGTCTTGAATCTTTAGAATAGTCCCAGCAATTCTCTCTGTGTATAACAGTGAAAATACAGTTTGCAAAAACACGCCAAGAAGGTGTGATGAGCCTCAGTATGGCCCATGCATTGGATGGCTAAGTGAACCTCTTCTGCTCTCTAAATCTTATTTAGAGAAGACAAGGAAGGGTGATTCTGTGAATGCAAGTCTGGATTCCAAGTCTCTAAAGGATCTTGGAAAAAGCTGTGGCAATGCCACATTGGGAAGAGGTTGATGGAGCACAATAATTCTCTCACTGGTCTTTGGCTGGCCTTGGGAGACATGCTCTAAGGTATTCCTTTGTTTGATGGTCAAATCTGGCACTCTCCCAGGATTAGTGAGAAAATTATACAATATTTATGAACCTTATACATAAACAGTGTTCGCTATTTGAAGAGGGAGAAAATGTAAGCCAGTTGTTCTTTGGGAAACTCAGTTTGAATTTTCAGAAAGGCAAAAAAAAAAAAAAAAAAAAAAAAAAAAAAAAAAAAAAAAAAAAGAAAAGAAAAGAATCCTTACACAGCAGCAGAACTCGAAAGAACAAGCCTGGTTTTGTGACTGAGGTAGAACAAGAGTCCAAGCTAGTAATCTCTCTATAGCTTTTTTAAATCAATTTAACACTTTTTCCCTAGTTCTTTCCTCCAAAATGTCACTACAAGAGTTAGTCTATATGGAGAAGGCACATAGTCCTGGGAGGAAGACAGACACTAAGGCCAATATCTTAGGAAAGGCTAAACTGTACTTTATGTAGAACTTAATTTTATTTTTGCCTATTATGTTTCAAAATTTTATAGTCATGAGCAATAAGACTTTTCACATGTAGTGGTTCAGTAAAGAACATTTTTGTACTCAACTTGGTATCTAGCTGACTGAACAATTGCTCCTAATGACACAGTGAATTAAGCTCTCCTATTTCTCCTTCTATAACACACATCCCAGTTCTTACTATTACTACTACTTTAGTTTTAGACCAAACTTTCCACCCTCAGTTTTCTTAGATTTTTTTTACAGCTTCTTAATAAAATATTCTCCATCTGGTTTTATTAACTTCTTTAAAATTGCCAAGTGCTTTGCATTTTTACAAGTCTAATGGGCCCTATTTGCTAATTTATTGGAATGATGTTTTATTTCCTTTTCACACATTTTTAAAGCTGTTATTTATTATTTCTTCCCCCACTCAAGACATTGAAGCCATTTGCTATTTTATATGGTTATATTCATGGTTCACATTGCTAGCTGTAGTCCGTTAATGTAACATCAATAATATGTATTTCAATTGACTTTTCCTGGAAGCCATGCTGAAGTCACTCTACAGCAGCAAAGGAATAAAATACGGATGAGAGCGCAGAAAATATTTAGAACTTTCCCTGAAAGAAATGTCTGTAGTCTTTTGGCAATTTTATATAAGCTAAAATAATTTATATGCAATTACACACACTAAAATACATATTTGAATGGTATAAAATGCTTAAGTAATATTTTTTCCTATATGTTGCTTTGTTTATTTGCATTGTCTCATTGAGAGGAAATTAATATTCAACCCCCTTTTTTACATGAGCGTCTATAATAATGATGCTGTGGTAATTAACTTGTTTAAAATCACAATATCAGCATAGAATAGTGTGTATACACCTAGAATATTTAAATACATATCAGTATATATAAATGCCATATAACTTTATGTCATATATACACCTTGCATATTTAAATATATGTAAGTATATATAAATGTCATATAATTTTATGTCATATTTGCACCTAGAATATTTAAATATATGTATCTATACATAAATATCATATCATTGTTCTATAAAACAATGATGGCTGTTGTGTATTCATCCCCAGGTTATTTCTTCATTTCAGGCTGTAATATGTTGGCTTAGTAGCCCATTGATAACACATTAAAATTGTTACTCATATAGTTATTTTAAAACTACCCAAACAAGAAATTTTTTTGCTATTTATACAGCCTGCTTGCTCTGCATATCCTGAAGAAACCATCCCACTTCTGCTGATTACTGATGGTTAAAATATCCCATGCAGCTTTGGACTTTACATTCCTTGGGTCAGTGATTCCAAGTATGCTGCTGAGGTATCAGGGAGATACATTAGTCCTCTCCAGGTTTCCTCTTCCCCAGAAATTCCCTTGCCTGCCTTTCCTATCATGACCTCTTCCCTGGTCTGTCTGAGTACTTTCATGCACTAAGGGACTTCCTCCCCCTCTCATGCATCCCTGTTCAAGTAGAGTCCTCATTCACCAGGTCTTTTGCCTTACTAGATCAAATTCCTAAAACACACAAATAATTATGGCTGTAATTCTTATATATAGGTATACAGCTTATTCAACCTACTCAGCTGTCTTGATAACTTTATTTCAATGGAAATTAGGAATGCAAACTTTATTATTTAAGTAACTATAAATACATTTTTCAATTGAAATGATTTGCAGTCAGTTTGGGGCTATTATTGAAATATGTGGGAATCTTTCTTACAGGATTATGACATGTTACTATTTGAATTACGGAAATAACTGGTTCCAGTGAAAATGGCATTTATATAATTAAATATTTTAACATAAAACTTAAATGTGCTGCATTTTCATATGTAGACATAAAGTGATTATCTGTTTGAGAAAGCCCCAGAGAGTTGCATCCACAGTCTTTCTTGAACATACCTCATTCTCAAAACATTGTCTATACATTTCTGTCATGTGAAGTGGAAACTCAGACCATTTGTGAACTCAAGTGTATAATCATGGATATTTATAAAGCAAACTCAAAATTTTATAGTTTTCTTAATTACTATAATTAATTCAACAAAAATTTTGCTGCTTTTATTTTATTTATTGTTATCAAGGATGATCATTAGTCATAAATACAGAAACTCCATATTTTTAAAACTCTTACTGTATCTATACAATATTTAAATCAATTATTTCATAATTACATTTACTTTTGAAAAACTTGGGCCCTATCAAAGATAACTTTTAGACACTTTATTCCCTGCATAAGTGAAGCAGCACTAGAGATAACCTGTTACTCTAGAGGTTAACCTGACCAACAAGCATTAGGAGTTGATATGTTTCATAGAGATGGCTGAGACTAGTTCTGTTAGCTAAGAACACTATTATGATTCCAATGTGGTCTTCTACCCTCTGTTCATATGTGAAAATTTTAATATCCAAGGTGACTACACTTGGAAGCATGGCATTTGAAAGAGGTAATACATGTTTAATAATACCTAAAACCAGTGCCTTTGTAAGAAGAATGGATCCCAGGGAGTGAGAAGAAAGCCCTCTAGAAGGCTTACGAGAAGCCAACCTTAATAACACCTTGGTCATGGACTTATAGTTTCTAAAACCACAAGAAAAAAAAAAAACAGTCTGTTGTGTGCTAGTGGCCACTAGGTCAGTGATATTTTATTGTGGTATCTTTAGTGAAGTAATAAATACCAAAAATCCATATGGCATGCATTCAGAATAGAGGACACTCTTTACGAAGTTCTACTAACAAAGTTTCTATTCCATTTATGAATTGTCAGTGCTCACTACTAGTTATTCTCAGAATGACATTCCATTTCTGAATTTTAATTCTTGTTTTTCAATTTATTTTTTGTTAACGTGGTTAGAAATCCACTTGGGAAATGTTTGCTGCGGCTTCATGCATGTCCAATGTTCAATATCTTTCTGTTGCCTTTACACATGAAATGACAAGGATTGACAGTTTTCTTGAGAACAGATTTCATGGATAATTTCTTCTTCAGATTTTGAAGAATTTTGCGCTTCAGTGTCTCCTGGTGTTTAATGTGGCAGGATAACTTGGGTCGACCAGATTGGATTTCCTTGTACACGTATTTCCCTAGGTCATTGTACAGGTCTTCACTCTACCTGTGACAATCACACCAGATACAGTTTGATATTATTTTTTTATTGACTTCTTCAAATATGACACTCTGATTTCAGAATGCGATTTTATTAGATGTAAATTTTCAATTCTTTATTAGAGTATTGACTCAGCCTCATTTATTTTCATATTCCTTGATTAAATGCCAGGAATCTATTCTTAATGTGACTTGTTTTTTCTGTGATTGAATTATTTTATTGATTTTCTATGTTTTGTAAGTGTCTCATATTTTCTTCTGCATTGATAATTTGATTTTCTGCAATGTTTAGTATTCTTTCCACTTCATTATAAGTAAAATGCAGAAACCATATTTTAGCAATAAATGTGTTCATTCATTCTTTACCTTAAATTTCCATTTTACTGGTAATTTATTCTGGATTTACATGTATAGTGCCTCTAGGAAAACATTAAAGTGATATTAAGGATTTTTTTCTATTTATTTGAAAGGAAAAATACTCAAAGCTTTTAGTTCTTTAAAGATAACATTCTTGGGATTCAGAATTTCTGTTTGGCCTCTGATACTCCTGCTTTTAGCCATTTTTATAGGGAACAATCTATTCCAGCTGTGCCATTCAACATCTGAGTGATCTTTGGCAAGTCAATTCAATTTTCTCTACCTAAATTTTCTTATCTCTAAAATGAGGTGGATAATAATAGTGTTCATCTCACAGGCTTATATCAAGAATTAAACTAACTGATATACTTTTCTTCATCTCTCTACTTAGAAGACTGTCTAGGATATAGTGAAAATTCAATAATCATCAAATTGAAATGAAACAGCTTGATATGGTAGTTTCCAGAAGAAAAATTCTTTCTAATTTTTAACTTGTTCTGTAGGACTAATGCTTTCACACCGATTGATTTTTGATCATTCTATCATACTTCAAATAACTTCTCTGGCAATTTTATCCAAAGAACTATTTAGCCAAAGAACAGTTATTTGGAGAGCTGAACTGTTGTATGAATGCATGTAGAGTCATAGCTTATCTCTTCCTCCCGTTTGGGCCTGCTTCAAGGTGGAAATCCACAGAAGGATACGTGATATAAACAGCATCTCTCCCATTCCTGAACATCCAGGTCGTCCTCCTGCTCTTCCTCCCTAGTCTACCTCTGACCTGATCATGAGGACAGCTGGGACATGAGGAGACGTACGGGAATGAGCATGTAACAAGGTGATTAACCAGGTGATTCTGCATACACTGGTTTTGGAAATTTCTGGTCATGCAGTCATTCAGATCTGACTCGTTTTTCTTCAGAACATTTATAGATTACTTCATAAGCATCACCCCACACCGCAGTGCTGCAGGGTTCACGAATGAGCAAGTTAACAATTTTCACACTGCTGTTCACTTCATATCTCTTCTAAGGGCATAGAGGCTGCAGATCCTCTCATGTTGCCACTTCAGAAACACCTGAGAGAGCCGTCCTTTAACAAAATTCTAGCCGACTTCTAGGGAGGCAGGATTCAGGGTCAATATTGAGGGCATTAGAATAATATGTCTTTATGTTCTAGCCCTCATCCTGTCTACATTCCTGGAAGGAAAACGTTTTTATGATTATTATTGATTAGTGATACAATCACGGAGACTTGCAGGACATGTCTAGGATTCCAATACTAGTCACGTAGTATAGCAGAAGGTAATCCTTTCCTCTTTGCCCTGGGGTATTGGGCAGGTTTTGTACTCCCTGATCTCAAGTTCTTTGTTGCAGTGTCTTACAGAAGACTGAAAAGAGATGGTGTCCATTACGGTAGTAGTTACTGAAAGCAAACCTCCTTAGTGGCCAGAGGACAACAAGTAACTTTGGTAGTAAAATGAGTATTTAGGGCTAAAGAAGTTTGTTACCATACTTTGTGGATGTGGAAAGTGAGCTGGGTGCTAGGGAGGCCGCCATAGGGGAAGAGCTGCAATGACATTTTGAGGCAGAGCATTAGTGGACACTACTTATGTGTGAGAATAGCTTATGTCCCTATGATTTCTAACAAAATATACTATATGCAGATAGTGTTAAGCAACAAGACCTAAAACACTTAGAAATTTTCAAGTTGGCTTTCAGATCTATTATTCATTATGAGACACATGATAATCAGAAGAACTTTATTTGACAGAAATAAAAATATGCATTAGCTAAGTTTATATACTGTGAAATTTATATGTTCATATATTTTCTATTCAATCTATTTATATATTCATAGATAGAATATGGAAATATTCCAAATTCATTGAGGAGGCACGGTATTCTTCTGATGGGCAGAACTCAGAGGTATGTGAGCCCTTGATGTACTATCTCTGCTCAGGCAGTGGGCTTCGCTTCAGAGCCTCCTAATGTTGTGTTTGTGCATCACAAAGTTAGTTTAACTCTCTGTGTTTAGTAGGGAAACTTTTCTCACTGTTTTAATGTGATCTTGTCTTTCCCAATTTGACAAGTTCTCATGTTGCCCAAGTGGCTGATTGATTGTTTTCTTGAGTGAACCTGCCTTATAGACTAAAATTCTTATAAGTAAATCCCTATTCTATTTTGTGTATAGGACATAACTACTCTACTCAATTATTCAAACATTTCACTGAAAACCTGAAGACCCAATTAGTTACAGAACATAAAGAAAATGTAAATGGCCATCTCCACTAATAAATAACAGAACATATGTGTCTGTCTTTCAGCAGCAAGCAGAGTGTAAGCATGCGTATTGTTCAAGATGAGGTATGTCAACACAGACAAGGGTAATTATGCCATAGCTTATGTGTTCAGATCAAAACAATAGTCATTTTCTCCACCAATGATTCCTATTAAATGAATGGTATGCTAACAGTCTCCTGTAATGAGCTAGGTTCAATAAACTATGTTCTCTTCATAACTTTTTAATGTATATTCTTTCAAGACTGGCTTGTCCCCAGAAGGGAATTCATCAAACAGCCTCTGCACATCAGAAATAAAAGAAAAATGAATGAAACTGGAGTGGCTGAAGCATAACTAGTGGTAATGGGATTGGTCTTGCTTCACTTTCTCTGTCACCCATGAGACATAAGAAATCTCTCACAAGTGGCTCAGTGTTATCTTTCTCCCAGAGTTTTTGTTTCTCCCATAAGTATTAGATATTGACTACTGAGGAAAACTGGATCGTGTTTGCGATTGCTCTTTGGACTGCACAATTACACTGGAAACTTTAGTTCTAAAATACAATATGTAAAGTGAGGCCACAGAGACTATCTGAATACACACACAGCTGCCGAGGAACACATACAGGCACAACTAAAGGTCTGACAAAGGATGATTGAAAATGTATAAAAGTGGCTTTTAATTTTTGTTCTTGGTCATACAGCAAAGGAATAATAACAGAAAATATTGAAAAGGAATATTATAGGGGGTTGAACCCAGGGCTGAGGAAGCTTTTACCCTCCCACTTGCTTATGTAGTGACCAGTTGTGTGCGGGGGAGAGGGGCATGGTACCTGATTGCTTCTGGCAAAGTTGGTGATATCAGTTATGAACAACTTTGAGTTGATTTATGAATCTGAGCCTGTATCCAGATATTCTGTCCAAGAACAATGTGAAAATCACCATAAACATAACCACCATAGAAGTAACAAAAATAGAATTATTTTTATCAGGTTTGTGGTTCCCAAAGAGAATCACTGCTTATATAAACAGAATCTAATTGAGACTTTGAAGCTTTGGGAACTGCAGTAAAGGATTACAATTTTGAGGAAATTAAATAAACTGATGAAGGATGCATATGAGAAATCAATGAAACCAAGAATCTTTTACAACCTATAATTGAAGATGTTGAAGAAATTTTAATTTTTTTTACATTTGAGTAAAATATAGGAGTACATATTCAACATACCTATATTTATTTGGCATGTTGATGGAAAATTCAGGAGCTATTGAAGCCTTTGTACAGTTATCAACTGTTTTTAGATAGAGCTTTATAATTTGTTTGCAAGATTAGCACTTCAATTTATTCATGAAGATTTGGACCTGTAAGATGATAGCTTGCTTAAAATAGTTTAATATAAGATGGATGAGAGGTGTTAATGGTAATGGATAAACTTTTTTTCTGGCATCATACACTGTCAACTTTAGGTAAGCTCTGAGGGCTAGATGTTAATAGCAAAACATATATTCCAATATCAGAGGTTCTCTCTTTAGTGTTTCCTGGGCTACGCTAGTAGCAAGAACATTCTAGCTTTATCTCAATGTAATTGCATCAGCTCTTGCCTAGGTATATGTCTTGTTATTTTATAAAAGGGAATAAGCAAATATGGTGATATTGAAACATCCTAAAGAACACAATGTTAAGTTGCCTGTATGGAACCTAATGGTAAACCCTCATAATAATTACCATTCTTGCCCATTATTGTCCACCACAGAACTCCACCCACCACGAATGAGTCCATTTCATGTGGATTGCCATGGGTGAGTACTTGAAGCAAGGTCTTGTATTGCAGATGAAATTTTGCTAGATCAGGCAGAGTGATGCAAGCATGCCAGTTTCAAACTTCATTCCAAGTTACAAGAATGGATTTTAAGGCACACCAGCCCTGCAGCTTTCTTTGAAGGATTGGTCTTGACAGTGTTATGCTACTTTGAATTTTCCCTCAGATATCTGTTTAAAGAAACGGAAGGGACATTCCTTCTTTGTACAAAGGGCATACCATTTTTAGCAAGGTATTTTTTCTTTGTCAACTTATCCTAATACT
Organism: Zapus hudsonius; assembly: GCA_004024765.1. Lineage (NCBI taxonomy): Eukaryota > Metazoa > Chordata > Mammalia > Rodentia > Dipodidae > Zapus > Zapus hudsonius. Next base: position 55,696 of record PVHP010002905.1, on the reverse strand, counting down.
CCCACACTGGCTTCCTGATCTCTTAGTGTTCATAGTATCAGTAATTCCATGGATAAGTGCCCAAACAACAAAAATTGTAGTTTGGAATAAAATTAGTGGATTTTTAAGATCTGTAGTTATTTTAATAAGAAACTAAATTTTTAATTTAATTTTCAAAATCTGTCATTAGGACTTTTATAATAATGACATACCAAATAAAATGTCAACATGTAGCCAATTAATATTCTTAATACTTATATTATTCACCTACAATTTCTTCATGTTAATCCTCCTCAGAAATATCTCTACAAATAATATTTTGATGATCAAAGTTGATACAATCTTTTTTTCTAATGACACAAATATAATGTTTAATACCCTGGCAGATGTTAAAAGCCTTATTAATTGCACCAATTTGATGATAAAATGTAAATTGGAATATTTAAATCTCATTTTTAAAGCAATAACAGAGATGCCTTCTATGTTTTGATAAGCTATCTAGAGGAAGTAGATCAATTATTAGACTTCACTTGATTACTACTATGTTCAATTTTAATGTTCTAAATTATTATTACATTCAATTGTCAGTATTCTAAATTAAATATCCAGAGTTAACCTCTTATACTATCCACTTTATCAGGTACTCAGAGTGAGCATATATTTTTTTCCATTAAAAAATAAAATTTGATTTTTGGAAAGATACTGTATTAGTCAGGGTTCCCTAGAAGAACAGAAATGATAGAATGGGTTAGGATTAAAAGTGTATCTATTGAATAAGTTTATGGAAGTCCAATACTTTCTGATTCAGGGTTGAGAGTCAAGGAACCTAGTAGCTGCTCAGTCATGTGGCTGGGTACCTCAGAAATCCTATATGAAGGTCTGGAGAATTCCTGGAAAACTGCTTTCCTTCAGTCCATGAAGGATTGTCAAACAAGATAGAAATACTACTAACAAGCCAGGTCAAAAGGTTGTGACCTCTCAGGGCTTCCTTATATAACGTTGTCATAGTCAGCCACATGCTGCTTGGATGAACCTCCAAACCAGGCACAGTTTTGGGAGAAAAGTATTTATTGAAGCAACAGATCCAGGGGAAGTTCCAGAATGGTGAAAGAGGTGGCCCTCTTTCACAGATCCAAACAGAGAGAGAAATCCATCAACATAACCTCAAGCAAACACACTCAAACTGCAAGCAATAGGAACTCCAGGCTTGAGTTCAGACTACTCTTTGCATATGTATATCTGGAATTCCAGATCCACCCCAGACACACCTTAGGGCTGGATGCTGGAATCCAAACAAAGTGACACACTCTCCAGCTAGGCACCTGGAGAAAACCTTTAATACACTTTTGAATCTATTGGGGGACGTTCCTTCAAACTACCACAAAAGTTCACCACCAGGAGGGCCACCTACTCAGGAGGCAGGGCTCACTCTGGGGAAAGGATTTCCTTCTTCAGTTAGTTCTTCCTGGAAGCAACCTCAGAGACCCACGAAAGAGTAATGCCTGTGAATTCCTAGTTGGATCAAGTTGACAACACAGCTTAACTATCACAGCCCTCCACTCCTTGTCAATTTAACACTCAACCATATCTCCTTAAAACATACTTTATTTCCAAATGAAAACAGTAGCAAGGTCATAATTCAGCCCAACATGATGCAATTATCCCACATATACCTGAAATGCACAATCTTTTCCCTCAAATACATGGCAAAGACTCTTGAGGGTTGCTTAGTCTCTAATATTCAATAATTTAAATATAAATCCTCCGTGATCATGGTATCTCCCCTGCCAGGTACTAAGATATACAGGATCCCTTGCCACAAGGACTAATACAGACAGCCCACGAAGGAGGATATACAACTGATCAGGGAGGGGGAGGGGGGGAAGCGGGGAATTCGGGATAACAACGCATGGTTTGCCCACTAAATAATGTAACTCATTATGGACAATAAAAAAAAAATAAATCCTACAACACTTAACTACTGATATAATCTCAATCAATATAGAGGAAAGAAAACAGAGGCATCTTGCTATTTATGTACATATGCACAAATACTCTGAACAAAGTAGGCAAAAAACACTCAAGGCAATTACAACTCCTGTTTTTTTTAAACTAGTCACATGTCCTTATGTAGCATTTATAACATAACTATTTTTGAATGTGTATGTGGTATTCATGTGCATATATGAAGTTGTATATGTTTGGGTTCTGTGTGTTCACATTTGTTTGTATGTGTGTGCAGGCTAGAGGTTGACATCCTTACTTATTCTCCCCCTTTACTTTTGAGACCGAGTGATCTTGTTGAACCTACAGCTCACTGATTCTGCTAGACTGTCTAATAGACATGCTCTCTTACCTCACTAAATATACTGGGCAGGATGCTTGTGGATGGAACATGTCAATTAACCAAAAATGACTTAAGCAATAGGATACTTGTCATCTCACATAATATGATAGCCAGAATGGCTAAAATGCCAGTGTCCATAAATAAATTAAATAATTCAGAAAAATGAAGGATCCAGGCTTTTCATTTTCTATTAGGTTGCCTTAACTTTTGGTCACATAACAGCTTTTATAGTTCCAGACATCAAACAGAAGATAATGTCCAGAGATATTAAAATAGTATTTCATCTCATGTCTGTCTCCTTTATAAGAACAGAAAAAAAAACCCTTTCCTTTAAGTCACTTTGTAGACTATCTTTCAAGTTCTAGCCCCTGAAATTGGGTCACTTGTCTTTTTCTACATCAGTCACTTGAAAGGGCAATGGTAATTAATTAAGATAGACCAGTGGCAGCTGGGATGGTGGTCGTGACTGGACATGATTCATAACTTTCGACCAGTTCTGAGGAAGCAAAGGCAAGAGGGCCAGCGTTTAAGGTCAGACTTAGGTCCTATCTCAAAAAAAAAAATCAGCAGTTGGAACTTAGACTTTTTTTTTAGTTCAGAAGAACAAAGAAATTATAACATTTGAAGGAAAATGGATGGAACTAAATTAAATTAAATTAAATGAAAGTAGCCAGACTCACATTTTCTCTCATATGCAAAATCTAAATTATGTATTATATATGTATGTTGGTCATGAAAGTAGAAGAGGTACCAAGCATGAGGAGAAAACTATATTAATTTGTGGGGACGAAGAAGATAATGGGACACATGTGACATGAAAGAAGAGGGAACCATTCGAAGGGGAGGAAGGAAATGTACAAGTCAGGGCAGAGATGTGAGAGAGGGTAGTGGGAAAAGAGGGTGAATAAGAACAAAGCATTCTGACATACTACAGAAGTAGAAGGAATAAAATTGCATCAGAACTTTTTGATGCTCATTTTTTTATACATGCTTCCATTCAGGCACATCAATCTGCTTTGTGTTCTACCACTGAGATAGAGTCTTATACCATAAGAGTTTTTAAATCAAACTTTCCCAGATAGAAGATTTGTATTGCTCAGAAATATAGACTAAATGCTCTGGAACTTTCTCAAGGCATTTTAATCATAGTTTCTGAGGATTAGTGCTGAGGCAGAGTTCAGAGGTATGATGGGGCCCCTCCATGTGCTGCCTCTGCCAGTCTGCGTTTCTTTCCTTCACTTGGTACCCCATGCCCTTTTGCCATCACAGAGACCTGTGTATGCCCTTTCACCATCACGGAGGAGACCTGGACATGCCACTTCATGCAACATTGGGCAGTTGAGGGATTACCTCTGCCTTTTTATTTCCAATATAAAGTAAAAGATTTCCTTCAATTGGATTATTTTTCTATGACATGTTCTGTTACTTTATTTTATTAAATGTCTTCAAATAAAAACTAAAAGCGTGCTCTGTGTGCAGCATGACTATGAATTCACATGTCTGCATTGGTAAAAGCCAGAGAAATGCATTACACAAGATACCCGGCTTTCCTTTCCATTCTGTTTTGTTGTTGTTGCTGTTGCTATTGTTGTTTTGTTTTTGTTTTTTTTGATGTATGGTCTAGCTCTAACCCAGGCTGACCTGGAATTTACTATGTAGTCTCAGGCTGGCTTCAAACTCACAGCAATCCTCCTACCTCTGCCTCTAGAGTGCTGGATTAAAGGCATGTGCCACCACACCAGACGTCTTTCCATTTTCATCTCACCATTACCATTACTACTATATTATAGCTGGAATACTGTGAGAGAGCAGAGGACAATATGAACCCTAAAATATCTTTATTAACTAGATGCAGTTATTCCACTTGTGTTAATAACTCTCAATAAAATTGTCCAAGTTATATAAAAATTATATTCACAAACATTTTCCAAGTGACATTACTTTTCATAGTCAAAACAATGAGCTACTAAAACATTTAAGGCAAAAGTCAGCACATTTTCTTTAAAGAACCATGCAGAAAATATTTTAGGATTTTCATGGCATACTGCCTCTGTCATAATTTCTAAACAGTACTGTTTTGTAGCATTTATGTAGCCTAGAAAACATGTAAACAATTTGGCATGAGTCTATTGCAATAAAACTTTATTTACAAATGGGGGACTATGGTTGCTATCCCTTGGTCTATTATTATGTGCTCAGTAAAAATTAATAATAACAGGCAGTGGCCAGTGGCAAAATACTTGGCATAGAGACCTGAATTTATGTCTCCCATTTTCACATCAATGCTGGGCATGGTTGTGTAGCTATAATCCCAGAACTTGGAAAGCGGAACCAGGAGGATCCTGGGGGCATGCTGAATAGTGAATTGTCTCAATAAATAAAGTGGAGAGCAACTGCGGACCTCTTACCTCCAAACACACACACACACACACACATGAATGTGTACATGAATCCACATATATGTGTGTCCTACCCACATAGAATGTACACACGCATGAACACCACACACATACTTACACATAACTTGTAATGATTAGTTTGGAAAACTATGATAAAATGTTATAATAAAGTAAATTTTCATTATACAAATTGATATGAATGAATGTGGTGATGGCTGCATGTAACACACCATACATAATAAATGATGATAAAGTAAATCAGGATACTAACTGCAGTTATAGTAGGAATGAAGGTCAGTAAATTGATGACTTTGTCTTTCATTTTATTGAAGTTTTTACTTTTACTGCCTTTATTATAAAATATTTTATTTTATCATTTATTTTGGGGCAGTATTTGAAGCAAGGTCTCTATCTAAGCTTATCTGAAAATCATTTTATAGAACAGGTCTTGAACTCACAGTGATCCACCTACCTCATCCTCTTCAGTGCTGGGAGTAAAGCTGTGCACCACTATTCCAAGTATAACATATTTTAAAATTAAAATATTTGTGAATATATAACATTCTTTATATGAAGTTAAGGCTTCCAGGAAATGAGTATACATACTTCGATCACTTAAATTTTATTAGAGTGCAAAATGCCAATAAGCTGAATTCATTCTGGTTATAAAGATGAAATAATAATATACCAGTTGAAGGTATATACCTGGATATTAAAATCAGATTTGAATACTCAAGTCATTCATATTTTCAATTTGAAGCAATATTCAACTGAATACTATTAAAAGTCTTTATTTACTCTTATAAGAGAGTGTTATTGGTTTGGATAACATTGCTAGTAATGTATGACATTTGTGTAGAGCTCTGATAGTTACATTTTTTTTTAAAAATGCAGAGAGATACTGAGAAGTATTTATTAGCATGCTGTTATCCACAAACACACGATGATGGATATATTTTCTCAGTTTAGGTTTTGGCTTCATAAGCAGTGGAGCATATTTTGATCATAGTAATTAAATATGCCCAAAGGCCAGTAAGGTAATTGAGAGCTGTTGAACACAATTCCATTCATTACTAACAAAAATAAATAAAACGGAATTAAGTAATGATGAAGCGAATTTAACCAGATCATATAAAATATCGGTTCCTGGGAAGTGAAGAACCATGATGGAATTTTACACATCTTTAATCTAGTGCTCTTTTTGACTCAGCATATTACTCTTATCAGTGCATTAACATCACTTGATTCAAGACAGTTTCATTTTACACATGCACAGCAGCGTACCTCACAATTCCTGTCATAAATGATAATAACTAATATTTAGTGAGCTTTGTTTATTGTATTAGTTGATTTGTTTATCACATTAATCCTATGTTACAGATTTTATTAATGACTCCCTTTTGTGTGTGAGAGACCAGCTTTTACAGAGGGATCTGCTGAATCATCCAGTGTTAATCTCTCATCATTTTCTGTAGTTGTCACCCTAGGGTAACTAGAAACAAAACAAAAGGTACTCTGTCAGAAGTCCCATTTTTTACTTTACACAGAATAGCAACCAAAGGAAAATGTGCAGTTGATCACCTCACATCTGTCTTAGCAATGAGTATTTTACAGGAGTCTCACATGAGATATTTTTCCTCAACACCAAATTATAGTCTTTCTATATGATTCTTTTTCAATGCTGCATCTATACATAGGAGGCATTTAGAAGAAACTTACAGGGTTCCAGGAGTATTCAACTCAGTCTTATATGTTTGTGAACCCTTGGAGTTTGGAATCATCAGCAGAGCTCATGATCACTGAGGGATGTAGAGGTGGGCTTAATCTGTCTTCAGGGTCAATACTGACCAGCAGGTAGAGTATCTTCACCACCAAGGCCAAATCAAATGTGATTAAAGCAAAAATGTAGGAAGGGAATGTGCCAAGTGATGCAGAGCAGTCAGTGAATGACACTGACTACAGGAACTACATGCTTTACTTACACACTTCATTCTGTATTGAACAAAGTTCACTTAATATCCTTATTCATCGCTGTTTGTCTTTATGCCTTTTATTAATGATAGTAATGATGCTGCTTGCTTTTTGTCATTTTGGTTGCATCTCTCCTATGAGGAGGGTTAAGGACTTAGTAGAACTTTGCAATTAATGTATAATATTTTCAAGTCTTTTAGAGTACATGCCCCAGGAGAAATGCAAACAGCCTCATATTTATCCCATGATGGTTATATTTAGTCTAAAGAACATTTTAATTTGTACTTACATGGGAAATCTTGAACGTGTCCAAGTTTCTTTAAAGGTCTATTTTGTTTAGGGATAATAATTATTTTTCTTTGAGGAAAACTGAGGTTTTAGCATATTTAGGTGATGTCTTTTAAAATAAAAGTTCCTCATGCTATATGAGTCTGCCCAACATGGTGATAGTGTTGATGATTTGGTCCTTAAATATCACCAAAAAATCCAATTTGTATTCATCTATTATATGTAGACTATCTGCCATAAGTATGCTTGAAAAAGTTTGGTTCTTTTGTATGTGTGTTTAAAAGACCGATTAGCCTAGTGGATATAATAAATTGTGTGTATGGCTCTAGACAATAACAGGGTTAAGGGAGAAACCATATATGGTAAGCATCAGAATCACCATTGCATGTACTATGACTTAATGAGTGATTGATTCTCTGAATATTGATTCTCTGAAAACCTTAACGAATAGAAAACAGTGTTTTCAAATGAAGGATGCAGCATTCAAAAAGTCTTTTTATATAACCAATAGTGCAAAAAGTGCTTATATTGTTGGGTTCCTGAGTCATAGGTTTTTGAACATTTAAATATAACAATAAACACTTTTTTGTTGTTTTTCAAGTAACAATGTTAGTGCTTGATTTCTATGTGTTATAAAAGTCTTAATTAGTAGGAGGCTATTTTAGGGGAATTGCCTGAACTACAAAGAATATCTAGAACAGAACTAGAGTGTGACTCCGTCTCAACCTGCCCCACCCACAATTCTTAATTGATACTAAAAGCCTTCAGCACTACTACTTCATACTTTTATAATATTTCCTCTTATAGTTTATCTAGCTGAAATTTACTTGGATTTTTTAAACAATTATGCACTAGATTGGTGGTATTTCAGAAGTTTGCAATGCTGTTTGCATAAGTTGATTATCTTTAGAAGCATAAAAGCATACATATTCTGCTATGAGAAATATATTAAGTATCATCAGAATCTGAACTTGGCAAACTAATATTGAATTCTAGAATCTTTGTTCTCCTGGAACCCTCTGGACCTTGAGAATATATTGATTCTGTTGTCTGAAAATCATCTAAAAGAGATTTGTCTTCAATGTTTCCAAAGGGAAGCAGATTTCATGGGCTTCTTAGGTAACTTGTTCCTGCATTTACTAGCCAATGAGATGAGAAGTATTAGTCCTTATTTTACTTAATTTCTCTGAGGTACTTTTCAAAGTTTGCTTCCTTGTCTGAATTCTCTGAAGAGGGATAAAATTGGTCATAAACACAATTTAAAGGTAGAGCCATGCATCTATCTCATCATTGACTTGGCCATCATACTAGCGTGTAGTCTGCCCTTGATAATTATTATTTGAAACTGTAACTAAATATGCTATATTTTAACTGTATTTCAATCTTTTTTTGTCTAAACCAAATAATCCCAATTCTCTTTCAAGCTGCAGTTCTGTATCTGTGATTCATAAATTCTAAAGTTTCTTACAAGAGGCATTTTTATCCCTATCAATTTGGAAGCAGATCCTATGGGATCCCATAGGTGCCTTGTTTTGTTTTGTCAAAGATTGATCTGCATCTACATGAGAAAATTATAGGTTTTTTCACAATATTTTATTGTAGAAACATTACTGCTGTCCTTCACCGTAGCAGAGTGTTATGCAACATGAGATCTAAGCACTCTCCTCTCTATAATAGCCCTTACCTGTTTGCAGCCTCTATAAAACACTGTATGCTTTCACATGTAGTCTCAATTGCTCTGGAATAGAAATGATGAATTCCATTATTACTATCTGATCTTTTCAGCTATTTTAGACATCTGTCTGTACATTTCATATTTAACACTCTACCAAGATGTCAGATAATCAATGCTCACAGATCAACATCAAGATCTTTGGCTTCTTTTTATAATACAGATACAGGAGACTTTTTCTGAAGTTTTCCATATATGTGTTCTTCATCCAGAGGAACCACTTCTAAGAAGGGGCAATTCACCTCCAAGGAACTTACAGCTTTGACCTATTTTTTTTTTGAGAGTGTAAAACAGAATGCCAATTACCTTCAGTGTGAAGCAAAGTTTAAATGATTCTGGGAAATTATTATTTTTTAAATGGAGTGTCTCACCCACTCATTTTGAATACAACTCTCACAAGGAAGCTGTATAGTAATGATTTTTATTCACTTCCAATCTAGATAGAACAAATGAATGATCTCAACTTAAACATCTCTTCTGACCTGGAATTCACTATGTATTCTCAAGGTGACTTCAAACTCACGGTGATCCTCCTACCTCTGCCTCCTAAATACTGTAGCTAAAGGCATGAACAACCATGCCTGGCAGCAATTTGATTTACTATTATTGGTCAATAAATATTTTTAAAATAATGAAATATACCTATGATATATAACATTACTCTAATGCCCACAATAGCACACATTTTTAATGTACTTGAAATGAAATTGATTGAATTCTAAATACATCATAGTAACAGAGAAAGTTTTCAACCAAAATAGTATAGAAAATTCACAATTGAAAATGCAGTGAAAGTATTTATATAGTTTACTTGAAGTGAGCTTTCATTACATGCATGTAGGCAAAATAGAGGTATAAAATTATACATTTTATGAGATAGATGAGATATACAGAAGGAGATAGAGAGTGAGTACTAACGATAGAAATAATACAATTAGCTGGATTTCCATTGTACTGGTAACTGTAGTCAAATAATAACTTCTATAAGGGTCATTTGGGATATGAAGTTTTTTACCTTCAATATGTGTCTCTGGTTCCTTTTATGTGGGAGAAAAGATTGTGTGGCATGACCAATCAAAGCTGAGGATGTTGAAAAGACCACTAGGAAATCTACTACTTTGTAAGTTAATTATAAGATAGAAATAAAAAACTCATCTGTTATATTGCTGAAGGTAAACTTATACACTAAATGCTATTAACCTTAGCTATGGTATTATTACCTTGAGATTGAGGTACTGTTAATACTAAGGTTGCAGTCACTTTATTTTTATCAATATTTTACCTTATGAATATTTACTTCCATTGGTGTGTCTGTAGTGGTAAAGAATAATTATAATAGTTGTCAAGAATTTTTGTGATTTACAAAACTCATGTTTGTATATTGACATTAGTTCTTCTGTGTTGCACTTAAACTCCATTATATTTACTTTACCCCAATCATTAACATGGAGATGCAACTTACTTATTACCCATTGTTTTATTGTTGTCACCCATTGCCTCTTTTGAAAAACCAACACCTATACATCATATAACATATCTAACATTAAATATATTTTAACAGGGCAAGAATAATGGACTTTAGTAAAAGATTTGATGTTTGAAAGGAAGGCTTAGAAATGAATATTGACAATATTGCAAATGGGGAGAAGGTTCCATGATATAATAATTCCATGATAATTCCCCTTTCAATTTGCAATGATGCATTAAATTTTAAGCCTGCACACACACACACACACACACACACACACACACACACACACACACAGACAAAACATGCTTTTTTCTGGCCATGAAAGATTATGACATTCTTTTATAGTTGGCAAAGCTATTAAGCATATGAGAGGCATCTATCAACTTTTGGGCAAATGAAACATGAAGCTGTATTCATAATGGCAGAATAGGCTTTATTACAAAATTGACTTATTTGTGAGCTTTGACTCTTTGCTTAGTCACATTACTAAACTTTATGGCTTGAATAGTAAGAGAAATAATTGACAGTGGAAGAAAACATCCCTCTAAGGGAAGGTTCCATCAACAACACTTCAAGAAATATCAAATCCTTGACTATTGCAGAGTGGTCAAGTAATCACCTTCTTGTAAGTAATATTGCTCTGGCTGACCATGCTAAGAATAATTTCAGAACTGCAATAGTCCTTAGTGTCTTTGGTCACAGTCTATCTTCCTCACTATGCCATCAGCCTAAAGTGATTACAGTATCCATATTTAAGACATTCAAATAAAAATTTCTACATCTCTACTCAGAGCTTTTTCATCAAACACAAGTAAACATTCCCTAGATTTTATTATTATCTAATTTGTTCCACCTCTACGCAGGTTCAGAAATGAAAGATGTGCTCTGAGAGCAGATAAAGCTTTTATGAAAGCATGGCATTTTAGTTGAGCTTTGAAGAAGTAGGAATGAAATCTTAAATTATTCATGAATTTTCAGACTGAAGTGGATTTTTTATGAGTCTGTGTTAATAGTGTGGATTTGTGTGTACTTGTTTCTGTGTATGAGTGTGGACCTATGTGTGCTATGACACATGTGTGCAGTCAGAAGACAGCTTCAGATGTCTGTCCTCACATTCCACCTGGAGGCCAGTTCTCTCTGAGTTCACCTCTGTGTTTTTCAGTGTAGCTGGTCTCCAGTCTTCGGATGATTTTCTTATCTCCACCCTCCTTCTTTCTGTAGGTATGCCCAGATTGCATATGCTTGTGCTGCAACATCTAGATTTATGTAAGCTATGGGAATTTGAACTCAGGTACCCATACTTGTATAGCAAGTGCTTTAATCCAATCTCCCCAGGCCCAGAATTTTAAGTTCTGCAATTCAGTACAGAAGAAATTTAGCAAATATATGCACATAGCTTGCTTATCCTCAGGAGAGGAAACAAGGAGATGAGGCTGCAGTTCTAATGGCGAGGCTGCCACTTACAGTAATGATGGCCATTCTGACACAGTAACAGGCTCCAGTGAGAGCAGCAGAGAAACAGTGTTGATCTTTATCCTTGAGCAAAGCTTATGGCTCCAGGAGGAGTGTTTCTTGGATGTCACATTAACGAAACTGACATTAAGCGCACTCATTACCATGTTGTTTTGCTCTGGGAAAGGAATATGCTGGACGTTTTCATTAGTGTAAAGTACGACATTATGTTTAACCTTCCATCCCTTGATATTTGCAATCATTTCCATGGCACACTTTCTATTTTTTGTGCCAATTATCAATTTCTCCTTTGTATTTTGTTAGTATCTGGTAAACATAGCTTATACAGACACACTGCAAAACTGATGAGCACTCTTTTGTTACTATGTTTCCAAAGTTATGTGTTTAGGAATGATTGTTATGAACTGAAACTTTGCTCCAGGAATAGGATAATATGTCAGTGATGTGAGGGTATTAAGCACAATTTTAAATTCATTGAGAAGAGTCGTCCCAAGTACAGTGGTCAGACAGTCAATGGTAAGCATGATTTCTCTTCAACATGACTCTCTTTAGAGAAGGCTGAGCATTCCCACTTACAAGGAATGAGTAGATGCTGGTAGCTACAGTGATCAACATGTAGTTTCAAAGTCCTGCACTATGCACTGAACTGTAGACTCTTTGTGCCAGCATGGACCACTGCTTATATATATGTTGGAGTAGATGCTCCAAGTAACTGTCAAAAGCAGAATGCTAGGACTTAATGTTTATTCAATATAAGTTGAATTAGGGCTGGAGAGATGGCTCAGAGGTTAAGGCACTTGCCACTAGTGCCTAAGGCCCTGGGTTCAATTCCCCAGGACCCACATAAGCCAGACCCACAAGGTCGTAGCCCTGGTGCACTCTTCCCCCCCCTCTCTCAGTATCTATCTGCTTGAAAATGAATAAATAAAATATTTTAAAAAATATATAAGTTGAATTAATAAAACCAAGAAAATTTATAGAAATTATTTGGAACTTGAGATTTCTCTAAGTGACACTGAGGCCTAATTTGGAAGGTTTAAAGATTGTTTTGTTTTCAAAAATTGTGCCATACCTTAAATTTGTTGGCATAAATATAAATAACTTTTTGCTTCCTTTCTTATTAATTGTATATAACTTATCTCCTTAGCATGAAGGTTTCTAGCATTTTTTTTTCCATTTTGAGGGTAGTGGTGATTGAGCAGACTTTTAGAACAGTAGTGATTTGCTCTAAGCTATACAAAAATATTTAAAGTTCCTATATTAAAGTGTTTTTATACAAGCTTAAATATTATTCATGGTAATTAGATTTAAAATACCTTTTGACTAAAAATAACTTACTCAAAGTAGTACAAATGCCTATTTGGAAACCTAAAAAAATAGACAAAAGAGATGAGAATAGACAGTAATATTAAATTCTACAAATCACAGACAGCATACTGTTAGGCTTTGGGAAAAAAAGGTTTATTCATGAGAGATCCATACAACAATAATTATAAAGATAAATATAGAATGATTTTTTTATAATAAAGAACAATATGATGGCCCATTTGATAAATGATTTTGAGATGTTTCATTAGTTTAGATAACAAAATAGTTCTGTAGACCAATAGCATGTTGACATAACAATCTAAGAAATATTGGAAGTTGGATTAAAACTTTTTTGTGTGTATTTATAGCCTATAGATTCAATATGAAGTTTTAAATATTTCTAAATACATGTTAAAAAAAGGTGAGATCAAGGACAATCTTTAGTCACAAAGCTGGTCAAGCATAATACTTTGCTTAATGGCCTATGAAACCATGAAAAAATTACAGATAGATAGACATAGGGAATTATGTTGATGATTCATAGATGAATCCATAAAGAGACTTATTAAAACAACCAGAATATATTTTAGAAAGAGGACATCCCCATGGTGACCATGGTTTCTAGGTGATATGTTGTGTGGTCATAGTCCCTGAATAGAGGCCATGGCAGCCATGATATGGATAAATTGTGGTTTGCAGCAGTGTCCAACACTTGGGAATTTCCAGGACCATGGGATGGTTTCCAAGGAGAGCTGCTGGCTTAGAATGGATTTTTGCCTGGGCTTTAAGTAGCCCAGATGTAGGGGTGGAATTGGAACCATGGAGCGGTCATTGTGAGTTCCAGATAGACAAGGAACTACATGTTTTCCTTGTTTGTTTTAGATCTTGCATTGAATCAATCTTTCCTTGCAAAGCTATCTTTTGTAGTGTCCACATTTACTCTGTGCCATTTGGCTTTGTAGGATCACAGTTAAGAGACTTTAGACAGCATTAGGATTGATAAAATCTGTGGGTACTTTTAAAAGTTGAATTCAACATTTTTTTAAATTTTTTAAATACTGAGATGGTCATGAATTTCTGACTGCCAGGGAATGTGGTATCTTGAATCTATGTCCCCCACAAACTCATATGTTTTAAATATTTGGACCTGAGCTGTTGGCAATATGGGAGGTGGCATTGCTGAAGGAAGTGTGCTGCTGGAGGTATGTTCAAGGTTGTTAAAGCCAGCTCGCACTTGCTACACACTGGCTCACTATCTTCCTCATTTTTTATCTGCTGTGACAGAGGTGATTTCCAGCTACCGCTCATGCCATGCTGTTCCCTGCAACCATGAAGCTCTCCCTCAAGACTGTAATCCAAAATCAATATTTTCCTCCTAGCAATGAGAAGGTAAAGAATGTAACTACAACAGTCACATCAACTGCAAGGGAGCAGAAAGAGTGAGTTAAACTCTGAACATCCAGTGAGCTTGACTAATAAACCTCATGGCCCAGCTCTAGCCCCAGAGACACCCTTCCTCCAGCAAGGCTCCACACCGCAAGGCCATCTAATTCTCTTAAATTAACACCAGCTGGGAACTAAGTATTCAAAACACATGAGCCTATAGGAGACATTTCATTCTCATAACCATATACATAAGATCTAGAATTACAAATTTATGTCTCCATTCCTGATACACATTTATTGTTTATCTAACTTTTATCAGACCAAAAATACAAACTCTCAAGCTCAACATTATACAAAACAAAAGTAAACAAAAGGATACCATATTCCTCCACATATACTTTCTCCTAATTTTTCCTCTTTTTAATAAATATTAAATCTAATCTCCCAATTGCTCAACTCAAGAAGCCTCTGATCGTTCTAGAATCTTTGCTGCTACCCTCTCTGCCCAAACAAAGCTACTTCCTCCATGCCAAATGACTGACATTTGCTTTTCACTGATAACCATTTGCTAACCAGCAACCAGAATATTTTTATACCTGATTTTTTATAGCGGTAGGGGTTATGAGTTGATATGGTTTGAATGTGTCACCCAAAAGTATACATGCTGCCCCAAATTCAGATGTCAGTGGTATTTGGAGATAAAGGCTTTGGAAAATAATTGGAATTAGAAGAGGTTATGAGTGTTGGGTCCTTTATTTGCATTTTTTTCTTTGATATAATTGTATGACAAGCAAACAGCTTTAGATGCAGTATAATTACTGCTTTATTAATGGAAAAGATATTGAATGAATAATTTCCAATTCTGAGATTCTTATTTCCTAAATTTAGGACCCTTTGACAGTTTTATAAGTCTTGATAGCTTCATCTTTTTCTAATTCACTGTGTCATAGTCTTATTAATATTAATCATTTAAATATACCTTATCTATCTTTTGATTGATGATATGTAGTAGATTTCCAAACCAACTTTTTCTTAAGAGGACTATGTTTTCCATATAAAGCTGAAAGTTCATTTCTCATTGAGAATCCCCTACTTTGCTAAGGAATATTCATTTCTTCTCATAGAATTGAAGGTTTTATCTAACGGGTTTATGTCAGAGGTACCTGTTTCTGCAAACATAAATGTTTATTCAAATATTATACAAACTGATGAAGTTTATGTTGAATGAAATTTACTGTTCAGTGTAAAAGATAGCAATGAAAACT
The DNA here is from genome assembly GCA_004024765.1 of Zapus hudsonius. Classification (NCBI taxonomy): domain Eukaryota; kingdom Metazoa; phylum Chordata; class Mammalia; order Rodentia; family Dipodidae; genus Zapus; species Zapus hudsonius. Next base: position 40,077 of record PVHP010002905.1, on the reverse strand, counting down.
AAATTGATAGCTTTGGCAAGATGGTATATGTAACTTGCTAAAAATTATGTGATGGCTATAAAAGATTAAAGGCAGGCATCCACCTGGCTTATTAATGTGCTATGACTTTAAAGGAACTGAAACTATGAATTGGAGTTGACACATCAGAGAGTTAGTACAATATTACTCTGGTCAATATTTTAGTTCATCCTTGAACAACTTCAAATTGCTGAATTGATATTTACATTTTAAATCAATATATATATATATATATATATATATATATATATATATTCATGGCATTTCATTAGTTCATTTTTTGTTTCTGGGATATATATATATATATATATATATATATATATATATATATATATATACATTGTTTTTCGAGGTAGGGTCTCACTCTAGCCCAGGCTGACCTGGAATTCACTATGTAATCTCAGGGTGGCCTTGAACTCATGGTGATCCTCCTACCTCTGCCCCCCGAGTGCTGGGATTAAAGATGTGCACCACCACACCCAGCTTGGGTCATATATTTTTAAAATTTTTACTAAATCTCAATTTATATTAGCCAATATAGAATGACTATGACTCAAGTGTAATGAGGATTTTTGGTCTATCTATAAACATATAAGCATCTTCCATATCCAGTTGAAAATAACTTATTAAAGTCGTCAATAATGATGTCACTAATGATGATGTAGTCAAGCTACATAGTTTTAAAAAAATCTTCATTGTTCCAAATTAGATACATTGTATGAGCAAATGTTAGTAATCCCATTTCCCTCCTCCCTGTCCCCAATCCACTGGGTATACTCAGTGGGCATACTGGATCAATCTATGAGGTGAGGGGTTATAGATAGTATAGGAGGCAGCCAGGTTGCTCCCCCCTTTGAGTATAAGCTACATACTTTTATGTCTGCATATAAATAAGTGTTCCAAAAAGAGCATTCATGTAATTTTAATTCTACAGTTCTAATTATTTACTATTGAATAAGTGGAAATACCCTTAGTCAGACGTGGATGAATAAACACTTTGTCCTTTCTTCTTTTATTCATGTTCTAGGGATTCCTTTCTTTTGTTTTCTGGCCAGTTCAGAACATTGGCCTCCTGTGACACTATTTTCATATCCTCATTATAATAGTCAAATAAGTTATTTTTTTCCTGTGTACATTTATTTATAGTTTTAGTTATCAGTAAGTGTGACTTTTAGTTTTGCTTTCCTCCAAATTCACAAAAATGTCCATAAGATTATTACCCATCTGTTTGGGATGGCTTTTCTACCTTTCCCTTGGGCTATTACTTTTCTCTCTTTCTTGGTTTTTCCCTGATTCATATTTCTGTATTTTGGTGAAAGCCTTTTGTAGCTCTATCTTATATTGACACCTTGTTCTCCAGTTACTCATTGTCTTGTCAGCTAGTTCTGTTGATCTAGACTAATGAGAATGATTTCATTGTATTTAGCATGCGTGTAGGAGAGGGCTTAAAAATTGAAGTAGTTATATAAATAGATTGTATTAAATATGCTCATAGAAAGATTTGTCCTATAGTAGAGAATTAGCAAAACCTCGGCAGTAGTATCTTGGTGTTTTATTGTTTAATATTTTTATGTTCACTGTTGTGGGGACCTTAACAACACTCCCTTTCTCATTTTCACTTTATAAGTACCTGATAAGCCTAGAGAGTAGACAATTAAAATTTTATCTAATATCTTTCTCTGTATCATCTACACATCTTTTATCTATTTTTATGGTTATAGTTATCTATGTGTTTTTATTTTATAAATATGTTTGTATATGGGTATATATGTCTATGGTTCATATGTGTACTGTGAGGACACATACAGACATATGAACAATTCACAAAAATTCACAAAAATGTCCATAAGATTATTACCCATCTGTTTCTGGATCTACTGAACAGACAATAGATTGTAAATGCGACTGAATTAAGGCAAAATGATGTGTGATAGAAGTCTGCCCAGGTGTGAAGACGCAATTCAAGCTTGTTCTTTTCTTTCTATCTGATGGCATGTGTGTCACAGTGAGCCACACGCTGCTGGGATGAATCTTCAAACCATGCACAATTTGGGGGAGGAAAGTATTTATTGAAACTACAGATTGAGTGGAAGTTCCATAATAGCAAGAGAGGCTGGCCCTCTTTCATAGGTCCAAACAGAGAGAGAAATCCATCACCAATACCACACACACAGAACAGGGAACAGGCAGGAGGGCTAAAGAGAATTTTTTCTCCTTTATATAGGCTTAGGGTGGGGCCTTGCAATCCTATCCCAGACTTAATGGCTTTCTGAGTCTCTGGAATTTCCTTCCTGCATGGCCCACACAGGAAAGGATGCTTACTTCCAGCTCTCCTGAGCTTCCTTATATCCTGCCCCCCACCCAGAGGCTGCCTTCCTGTAAACATCCTCAGAGACCCACCAAAAATTACTTGAAAGGTCAAGTTGACATCAAAACTTAACCATCACAATGTGTCAAGGTATTTCTGGGAAATAACTTGGGTCATTTGTTTCCTCTTTGGAAGTTTTGACTTTAGGCAGGTATAAGGAAAATTCCAGAAGTCTCTTTGGTTGGCAAAAGGGAGAAGACAGACAAGGTTGAAGGGATATGTGTTCTATCTCAAGCTTTTCAGCATGCCAAAAATGCTGTCCTCTAAAGGCATGGTTCTGCAAGCCCTGAAACATCTCCTCTGTGTAAGTAGCAAAGAAGGGATATGACTAATTGAGCACTTCCCACAGAATACAAAATCAGAGGTTTGACAAATAAATAATGAGGATATGCAGTTTGCTTCGAAACATGATCAGAATTTGTTATTTACTTTACTGAGCCATCAAAATGAGCTACAGCTCCTGAATCTACCATGAACCCTCATTATCACCTAGAAAAACAATTCTGTGTATATGCAAATGATTATTTATCACAATAGACCAATATTTATGCAGTCCATTAATCTCTGATGGCATTTTTTAACCTATCTTACTTTGCTTCTGAATATATATATATATATATATATATATATATATATATATATATATATATATATATATATATTTATATATATATATATAAAACTTTTGAAAACAGAAACAGGCATTTAAGTCCTCAGTGTGAACAAAACAAAACTCTGCTCTGATAAACTCGAGGAAAACCACACAATTATGAAGTCTGAAACAATCTCAGATTAAATCTACATTGAGTCACTTGAAAGAGAACTATAATATAATTCTGAGGGGAATATAACTGTGGAAGGTAAATGACTTTTATAATGTTTGAAACTTATTTAAAATCTTTTTAATTGCTTTCAAAGTACCTCACATCTTCTTTATATTTAACAGGGTTTTACATATCGTCTTTACACTGGTTACACTTCTCAGCACATATAGTTGGTTCTCCTGAAGTATTTAAAGCATGTTACAGGCTCAGAGATGTTTACCTATAAACAATGTGTCCTTGACATGTTAATTAGCTTTACTCATTCCCATGATCAAATGGCTGACAAGAAGCAACTTAAGGGAGAAATGCATTTGTTTCAGATTTTGAGGGGAAACAATCCATCATCGTGGGACGGTGATGGCAGTGGACACTCATGAAGGTTGTGAGCTTACCACATGACATGGCTTGCTCACTTCTCAGTAGACTAGGAATCAGAGTTTTTGTTGTAAATGGAGGTGATCTGTAATGCAGACTTCATCTCTCAGAGGCTTATTTCCACCAGCCAAACCTCATTTCTTAGTTTTTCACAATCAACCAAATCAGTGCCACAATCTGAGACCCAAGATTCAAAAATATGACCTTGTGTGCTATGTTTCACACACAAATAGAATAAAGCAATACAAAAATTTCCACTTTAATAATATTACTGAATAATAATAATCTGACAGTGAATACTACGAAAAATAACTTGAGCTGATTTCAAATGTCTTCCAGCTGCATTGGTTTTGATCTGGAACCAGGTGCACTTCTCTATCATATGTTCAGAGTGATTTATGCAAATTAAACACTACTATATATGTTCATTGTATATTCTGCTTTAAGCACAAGCCACGATCAAAGTGCACAACTGTACTTATCTACTCTAAAGGTTATTGTGGTGCTTTGATCTAATGTCTCCCATAAATGCAGGTGTTCTGAATGCTAGGTCCCCAGCTGGTGAAAATTTGGAAATTGGAATTTCCTGACAGAGGTGTGTTGTTGGGCCCCGCATATGGATGTTTATAGCCAACATTCCCTTGCCAGTGTTTGGCTTACCCTCCTGCTGTTTTGTTCACCTGATGTTGGCCAGGAGGTGATGCCCAGCCTGCTCATGCCACGTTTTCATTGACCTCATAGAGTTTTCCCTTCAAGTCTGTAAACCAAAATAAACCCTTTCCTCCCACAAGTTGTTTTTCGTTGGGTGCCATCAAGGTCAAGGTAATTGTAGCAGCAGTTTTCAAGCTAAGATTTCTTTTTTCTTTATCCATTTCTGTTTTTTTCTTGTCATATTCCAAAGGTAAATCAACCATCCAAAGCCAGTGAGGTGATGATATTCTTTAAAGATCAGGTCCCTAACTGTGAGTGACTCACTACTTGTCAATGCATATCTCTTGACACTGACAACTTCCTTTATTCTTTTCTTCTGGATTCTACTTGAATTGGGTAATAAGTATGAGAAAACTACAAGTCTTTTTCATTTGGATGTACTGTCTTTATACACTATCTTTAAGTGACCTCATTAAGTATAGTGAAATTTATATATGATCTATGTGCTGATAATTTTGTAATCTACAACTGGGTACCTGATGAACTCTTGATAAAGAACTTCATTATCAGAGTGGTTCTTATTACCCATCCATTGCTCAAGCCAAATCGAACTGTGTTTTTCAGTAGGTAGCTAGCAGGCATGTATTTAAATTTAAATTTATTTTCACTCTAAACAATTTCAAGTGCTCAGTATTCACATACACCTAGTGGTTATCATGTAAGGCAATTGAAATATACAGAATATCCCATTACTGCAGGAAGTTTTATTGGCTAATACTTATCTAAAGCCCCAGTCCCCCTCTCTTTCTCTCTGCATCACAGATACTAACTCAAGTGTGTGCTTCACTTAAAGAATAAAGGACATATTAAATTTTATTAAAATATAATTCTTATACTTATTTTTGCCTGGAAATAATAGTTTGGATTTTTTTTATCAATGCTCTCTGCAGTAGTCTTCAACTTATTTTCCAGTTTTTTCCCTTAATACTGTTTCTTTTTCAAGGAGCTACCAAAATCTACTTAATAAGTAAATAGATCATGACATCCTGCTTTCAAACTCAGTATTTAAAAAATATTTTATTTATTTGTTGAGAATGGGAGAGAGAGAGAGAGAGAGAGAGAGAGAGAGAGAGAGAGAGAGAGAGAGAGAGAGAGAGAGAGAATGCATATGGTTGCACCAGGGCCTTCAGACACTTCAAATGAACTTCAGATGCATGTGCCACTTTGTGCATCTGGCTTTATGTGGATACAGGGGAATCAAATCTGGGCTGTCAGGCTTTGCAAGCAAGTGCCTTTAACTGCTGATCCATCTCTCCAGCCTGACCCTGATCTTTTGATTTCCCATTGCTTGTAATGCAAAATCCAAGCATTTTATCCTGGTGTGCAAATCCAGCAGGAAATGGCAAGAAGCAGTCACACGATACAGAACATCTGGTCATTGAACCAAAAATGGACTTTAATTGGAAATGGGCAGATGGCATAAATACTATTATCACAGAGAAAGCTGTTATGTAGACTTAGGGAATCTAGGATATTGACTTTGGCATAACTGTCTTTTCTATTGCATGCCAAATTGAATGGAATAGCATGGAGGCTGACCCCCCCCCCCGCTTAACATTCCTTCAGGCCCATGTACACTCCTGTGAATAGACAATTACACTCTCAAAGGTAATTAAAAAATAGATTGGGTATGCCAATTTCTGATATTTTGCACCCATGCATACATATGATAGGGGAAAGGAGACTTTTATATTGGCATTTTGCTTCCTTTGGAACAGTTCAAAGTGAGAATTTTTTCAAGCATCATTTTTATATGGAAGTGAAAACATTTCATGATTCTCAGAGTTGAAATAAGGAGTCAGGATTAATCACACAAACATAAATCTTTTATAGTACATATACAAGCAAGATAAGAACAAAAACATATTAAGATAACCAGGTATTATCTGATATACTTCCTAAGTGTCTTTTCTTTATCAGATATATTTTAAAGGTTTTTGTTTTGTAATTAATCATTTCCTAAGCCTACCCAGTTTTGAGTATAATCTAGAAGTCCATTTTAAAACAGATTCTACAATAAAACATTTAGTGAAAAATGACTGAAGATAAATATTTTGATACTATAAGAGAATTTTATTAAAAATATTTATGAAATTGCTGATACTGACTTTATTCCTAAAATTTTTAGCAACTTCATATAATGAGTTTTTGTATTTTCGGTCAGTGGGTCTGTGGCTTTATTATTGATATTCTTGAGTGGGTAGTAAATTAGAGGACATTCTTCTGCAAATAAAGGCACATGTGTACAGAAATTTTTGTGTAATTTTAAGAAGTTTCACTACTGAAGCCCTCTTCTCAGATCATAGATTACAAAGATGTTCTGATTTCCATTAGATATATGCGTAATACCTGCAATCCTTTAATTTAATGTGAGTAAATATCACAGAAGCTGAATGGAAGAGTTTCCGCTTCCAATTGCCTAATTAAACCACTTGTAATATCTTTAAATATCCCTACAAGTTCATTATCATTTTCCTTTTCTATCTTAGCTAAGTCAAAGTTCTACTTTCTGAAATAATAAGTATTCTTTCTCTAACTTCTAACAACTTCTAATTCTGTCCTTCAGAACAGTCTAGAACAAATTTTATTTTAGATCATATACTGTTAAGTTTTCCTCCAGCTTATAGAACATTAAAGAAAAAGGATGGTATTATAAATCATTTTAGATTAAATCTTTCAATTTTCACATATAAAATTGTTGGTAAAAATAAGTAACGATATGTACTACCTCTGTCAGCAGTATTTTATCAGCATGATTGATGTGCATTTCATGGTACTTTAAACTATATTCTCCAGAACATTCTCTATGCACTCCTCCTCCCAGTTGCTTTTGGCAAAGCTCAATTTATTTAGTAGCAGGATTCTTTTACCAGGCTCCATTCATAGCATAAGCAGCAAGTAGTATTGGTTCTAGCTTCTTCTTTTCTTACTTGTGTTTCCTCCTTTCCTTTCCCCTCTTCTTTCCCTTTCTGTCTCTTCTTTTTCCTTCCCTCCCTCCCTCCCTCCCTACCTCCTTCCTTTCTCTTCCTTCCTTTCTCTTCCCTCCCTCCCTCCCTCCCTCCTTTCCTTCCTTCCTTCCTTCCTTCCTTCCTTCCTTCCTTCCTTCCTTCCTTCCTTCCTTCCTTCCTTCCTTCCTTCCTTCCTTCCCTCTCTCTCTCTCTCTCTCTCTCTCTCTCTCTCTCTCTCTGACTTTCTTGGTCAGTCTCTCTCCAATCATTTTTTAAAAGTTTATATATGAACGTAAGTGTAGCTCAATACCTTCATATAGCATTTGACAAAATTAGTTATATTTCTAAATATATTCCCTTTATAAAATAAATTCTAAACTTTGAGTGGTGTTAATGTAGGCCAGGCATGGGGGCATACTCCTTTGGTCCCAGTACTCGGGAGGCAGAGGTAGGAGGACTGCCGTGAGCTTGAGCCCAACTAGAGAGTACACAGTGAATTCCAGGTCAGCCTGGTCTGGAGCAAGATCCTATCTTGAACCTCCCCTAAACAAATGGTACATGTGTTAAAAACTGAAGTACAATGATAATTGCTTTACTTCATTTCTGTCATTAAGGAAGACATTTTTTTTCTCTGCAAAGTATTTTTGCAGAGTAGGTAACAACCATATAAACTACTGTTTTCCACTCTTTATATAAAGTCATTCAATTGATTAGACAATATGATACAATAAAGTTTCATAATCAATGCATGTAACATTTCTAACTTTGCAAAGATTACTGTTGCATGAGTTACACTATAAAGCCTGCACATACTGCAAACTGCACATTTCTGCTTTGATCAAATAAAAGTCACATAAGTTAATCTAGCATCTATTTAATAATATACATAATTGCTGTTATGCTACAAGGTAATTAAGCCTGAATAGACAAGAGATGATTATAATTTTACATAGCCAAGCTAAAATTTTATCTCTTTCTTTTGCTTTGCTATTTCTCCAATGCTTTCGTGATTGGTGGTGCTGAAAATTTTATCTGGCTTCATGCAAAACTTACCAGTCACACAAATACATTCTAACCTCATAGCTTTTGTTTGTACTTCCAAATTTTAAATTTGACTCATTTATTAGTAAAGGTCTAGTAATACACATTTCTCCTCTCTTCCTGTGTCTTTGTTTTCAAATCCTGGAATTTAAGGCCTGTTTTCTATTGAAAAGAATCTTTTTCCACTCAGAAAGGCAATGAAACACAATTTTAGAAGGAAAGGGGCAAGGAGTAAGACAAATCTTGTTTTGAATTAATCTACACTGATTGTTGATCATTGAATGAGTGGAAGAGACTAACATATCTAAACTTTAGAACTTCTGTTTCCTTATCTGAAATACATGGAATTTGCTACCTACTCGAAAGTATTATTATGTGAAGTAGCCAGTAGATATAAGATGGAATTATGATGAAAATATACCAGGCACATGAATGAAATTATCTGCAAAAACGTTAAAAATAAGATTTTTAGGTACATATTTATGCACAAATACATTTTTTTGAAAAAGAACTTGGCCCATATCCAAATACTTGTTTCTTGTGCAACTATAGTACAAATACTGGCTTTATCCTCACCTTGCATTTCTCTTACCTTTAGCTACTCCAGGGCCTGGATGGCTGGAATTTCTGTGGATCTAATGCTTCTGTGGCCAGCTTGCCTTGCTGAGAGGAACCAGATACTGTGACACTCCAGGCACTTTTAGCATGTGATTGTGTGCTTGAACTTGGAGATGACAGAAGTTAAAGACAGAAGCTTTGAGCCTCACATGTGACTTTGGACTTTAGATTTCTGCCTCTAGTCTCTTCTGTCACCAGCCTTTCCTTCCTCTCTCCATAAACCCTTTCCTGTGGTTTCACTAGGATTCTGCACACTCACCACTAGTCATAGCCCAAGTTCTTTTTCCAGTCAAGGAACCATTAGATGGGGTCAGGAGAGGGGCACTGAGACAGACTGTTTCTTGAGTTTAAGAATTTATTGTAAGGGCCAAAGAGATGGATGACTTAGCGGTTAAAGCATTTGCCTTCAATGCAGAAGGACCTGAGTTCAATTCCCCAGTGCCCATAGAAAGCCAGAAGCAGCACAAGAGGGCGCATGCATCTGGAATTTATTTGCAGTGGCTGGAAGCCCTGGCGCTCCTATTCTCTCTGTTTCTTTCTCTCTCTCTCTCTCTCTCAAATAAATAAATAAAATGTTAAAAAAGAATTTATTGTAATGGGTGAGAGAAAGGAGGGAAGAGGAGAGAGAGAGAGGGAGAGAGAGAAAATGAGGAGAATGAGACTGATTGGACAGGTGAAGGACAAACTCTGAAGCAGAGGCCACATCAGCTAGAAAGAACGTTGAGGAAGTGTGGGCTGGGATGCTTGTGTAGCCTCCTCACTGCAATGTTCATGCCTGTTGAGGAATACAGCCCTCAGGAACCTTAGGATAAAAAATTCCTAAAAACAAGGGTGGAAACCAAATGACTATAAAATCAAATTCATAGTTCTGTTTACATCTGGCTCAGCCAATTTCTATTAAGTCCAGAGAACTGCATACAGTTAGACTGAATGGTTTGGGCTTTGATGTGTTCCTATTGAAGGCTCAAGGTAAGAATCAACTTCTAGACTTTTTCAAACTGATGGCCAAATTAATTTACTTGCAGTTTTGGAGGGAGGTTTGATCCCTGGTTGTGAGACGATATTTTGTGGTCCTGTGACCCTCTCCACTTTACAAACAGCATCCAGCTTACAGACAGGTACTAACAAAAATTCTGTTAGTACCAAATTCCTCTCATACTTGAATTTTTCTTTATCATTATCCCAATTCCTTTGAAGGTGCAACTGATTATGACAGGCCTCCCAAAAATAATATTCTATTCTTAAAGATATGATTAAAAATTGTGTATGTATGATAATCAAATACACTACCATTGTCAGCTCAAGAATGATTCAAGGCTGATGGGCTTGAGGCCAAGAATCTTGGATACCATGTTTGGCTTCTGCCTACCAAAGGATACTAACTAACAAGAATCAATTTCCTGCCATTCATAGTGAAAACTATCTTGTCTTCAACTGTTGTGTATGAATGTGTGTGGCATGGTGTGTATGATATATGCATATGTATATGCAGGTGTGTGTGTGTGTGTGTGTGTGTGTGTGTGTGTAAGCATGCAGAGGCCAGAGGAGAATGTTATGTGTCTTCAATCACTCTTTCACTTGTTTCATTGAGATCGAGTCTCTCACTGTACCCTGAGCTGCTATTTTCAGTCAGTTTGGCTGATCAGGAAGTCCGACTTATTTTCCTGTCTCTGCTCATTAAAAGTCTGCAGTTATAGGCATGCATTGCCATGACCAACTTTTTTTTTACATGGGTACTGGGTATCATACTCAGATTATCTCGGACCATCTCATGTTCTCTTGCTTAGAAGCAAGCTCTCTTACTCACCGAACCATCACCCTGTTCCACCTCCAACCTTTTTGAAGTTAAACACTGTCTTCTATTAATCTATGTTCTAGGCAATATGTTGCCAAGACCAACATATTTAGCATTAAATAAATCATTGTTGGTTACTTAAAAGTTGTCACTTATTATATGTGACCTCCTAAAAAATTTCTAACCTATTTGATTATAAGATAATAATCCAGTTGAAGGAGTTGTTTTCTCAATAATTATGATTAAAGTAAGTTAATAAAATTGCAGTTAATCAGTTGCTGTGTTACCCAATTTATCCCTCTGACCCTGTTATGAAACAATGTCTTTATCCTACAATACTAATTAAGGTTTTCACACTGTATACACAATTAGATTGTGATTTGTGTTATAATTTTCAGAGCTCAGCTTAAATAGGTAGAGTCACTGGCTGCTCAAAGATTTAAACTTTTATCTCAGTCTATTCCTTACTACTGAAGATGATTTCATAAACCACTAGTTTTGTTACAGTTATGTCTAAACTCTTGTTGTACTATATATATATATATATATATATATATATATATATATATATATATATATATAACTACTAGGAAGAAAAATATATCAAATGAAACAACTTTAAAAGATCATAAAATAATGCTCATTGTAAAAATCATTAATACTGATTGTAAAAATCGTTAATAATCTTCTAAACTACTTTGAAACACTTTTGATTAGATAAACAAAATAAACATATAAACCAAAGCATAATTTGACTTAAAAGGCATAGTTTCTGAGCTATTGTTTTATTAGCCATGTTTTTTTTTCCCTTCTGGAGATAATATTACTACTTAGAAGAGTAAGATGATTTCATTAGTAAAAAAATAAAAATTCTAGATCATTCAGGACTATGAAGTCATCAATAAAATATACCAAGAATGCTGAGTAAGGATTGAAATTTTTAAAAATAAGAATGGATAATGTAGTTCAGAGATCAGAATATATATCAAAACAAGTCAATACGAGAATGATTAGGGAGTTAATTTAAGCCTATGGCTAATAAGAGTATAGTAATTTGAAAAAGTTTTGATGCTGATTTCAATAGACACAAATCAATGTTGATATTGATTTCCCATCAATAAGCATGACAGACATTAACAGTCAATCATACTCTTCTTTCAGAGGTAGGAATTAGGTTCAGATTTGTCCTTAAAATAATGTTGCTATTACTGACACTTGGGGATTGGAAGGAGTGCTGAAGCCTAGTTACTTTGTAAATAAAACTATCTTCTTAAAGCTAGCTATAAAAATCAAGGTAGTTTGTAAAATTCTTTCATACACAGTGGTCCTATATATAATTATTTTCAATAATATTTTTCAAATATATGTTTCATTTATCTTCTTCATTGACATGGGGAGTTCTTTTCTGGAAGTTGGGATATGTGTTGGAATGGTCCAAAGAATCACTGATGCTGGGTGTGCCTCTGCTGTCCTGTGCTACAGTGGTTGAAGAGGGGAGGCATTTTTGATTTTTTTTCATTGTGTTTCTGGTAGGATTTTTTTAGATGATTTATCCCTAGTAAACCATTTTACCAAATAGTTTCCAGTTACCTTTATGAATTGCTGTGAGTGTTAAAGATGGACCAGCGCTGGAAAACTTTGACTTAAAGAATTGGGCCAAACATTTGTTTCATGCTTGGTACCCATAATCTCGTGGTATCAATTAGCTCATTAGCTCATCTTATCACAGAGGTTATTAGAATGAGAGAGAAAGCACATTCTCTTTTTAATTTCTTGTTTGTCTTTTAGGCCTAAAGATATATTTACTTATTTTCAAGAAGAGAGAGATCCAGTTCATTCATGCCTCTTGCACTGCAAATGAATTCTAGGTGCATGTACTACTTTGTTCATCTGGTTTTAGTTTTTATTAGTGATCTGAACCTAGGCCAGCAGGCTTTGCATGCAATCACCTTTTACTACTGAGCCATCTTCTCATCATCATACAAGCTACAAACCTCATTAGGAGGTAGGGAGGATGGCCTGGACAGAAGTGCCACATAGAAGGTGTAAAAAGATTAATTCTAAAACCATAAGCTCTGGCTGATAGTCTCAGAGCCAGAATTGGGTTATCCACCACAGTGAGCTGTTGGTCAGTGTGATGGTTAGGTTTTGTTGTCAACTTGATCTTTTTAATTACCTTGTGTGGGTCTCTGATGTTGTTCACTGGAAGGCAGCCCTCTCAGTAGGGTACAAGATGTAAGGAAGCTCAGGGAATTTGGAAATTAACTTCCCTTCCTGTATTGGCCGAAGGAAATTTCAGAGACTCAGAAAGCCAACAAGTCTGGGAAAGTGTTGCAAGACCCGGCCCTAAGGGAGCTTGCTGCCTGTTTGCTGTTCTGTGTGTATGATGTTGGTGATGGCTTCTCTCTCTCTCTCTCTCTCTCTCTCTCTCTCTCTCTCTCCTTCTCTCTCTCTCTCTTTGATTAGACCTATGAAATGGGGGCAGCCTCTTTCACTATTATGATGCTTTCCCTGGATCTGTAGCTTCAATGTATCCTTTCCTCCTGTAAACTGTGCTTGGTTTGGAGATTCATCCCAGCAGTGTGTGGCTGACTATGACAATCAGTGAGATCTATGAGATAACCAATACAATGCAAGCCATTGCCAAAGCACTCGGTTACCTACCAGTGCTAAATGGTAAAACCCTATTGTTGAATATAACACAGGCTGAGATCACAGGGGATCAAGAGACCATATTGGAACTGAGCCAGTTCCCTCCTGGCTAGCAGTCACCATAATGGAAAGTGCTATGGGAGCTGTCGGCGGATAACAGGCACCAGCACTGTGAATCAGTAGGAGATCCTACATGCTACAAAGCCAACCAGGTGGGCATGAAGTATAAACTTGTGCTGTAGTGGCACATAACCTATGCAGGTAACCAACTGTTCGAGGATTAGACATGAGTCTTGCTCAGTGGGAGAGAACTCATACCTGGTGCTGGGAACCAAGTCAGAGGCCAAGAAACAGGAAATGTATAGAATCCAGAGAGAAGCCTCTAACTGCTCTGTAGTGAAGAAGAGTATGTATACACATAAAAAGTCTCTCAAATAATTATGCTTCTCCCCTTTAATCCAAACTGATTTCACTCTTGGTTGTAGAATCTGTTTCATTTTAAAGATGGCAGAGAATACTAGAGATATCCAAGATCCATCAATACACAGAAAAATAGCTAACTGCTTACAATGAGACACGTCTCCTCTACCACATCTGCCTGCCTTGGCCCAGAAAATGTTGCAGAGTATGAGCTACATGAGCACTGCTCTCATTGCTGTCCCAACACCCCGAGACAGGGAGATAGTGACAGACACTGTGATCACTCAAAACGTATGAAACAAAGAAATCCAGAGGCTACAGAGAACTCAATACAAAATCAGACTTCTAACAAGCCCACCCAGGCTTAGGAAACATTGTTGAAGGGGCAGAAAGACTGTAAGAGCCACAGGGTGGGGAGCATTATCATGATGCATTATTCCTCTAACACTACAGACTGACTGTGGTCTTCAGGACCCCAAACTGAACACCAATAACCCCACTGAGGAGGACCCTCAGTGGAATGGGGACAGGGGGAGGGGCTATAAAAGTAGAACTTCAAAAAAAATGAACACATATGTCTATGTTCTATAAGCTATTTTTCAAATCAATTTAGTTTTCCTAGGCATGTCTTGTCTGTTCTTAGCCTCCATTCTCTGGCTGCTTTTTTAACCTAAAGTATTTCCTGCTTTACACAGATCTCTTCAAATAAATAAAAATATGTTTGATTTTTTTTTAGATGAGTGTTTGTGCACCTTTGGCTTGTGCATGCTAGATGAATGCGCTAAAATTAGATATACTGCCAGCCCTCTATTTCTTTTTATTTAACAAGTAAAATATGAGAACATGGGCTTAGGAACAATACAGATAGGAATGTCAGTCTTCGTATCTGTGTGAACTTAGACTCTGGCTGAGTCTTGCCATATATGATTTGGGGATGGCAGAACTTACCTTTTGTCTTTGTTTTTAGAATCCAGTGAAGTTACTGGCAAATATTTAACTATCATCTCCAACAGACTAAACCCACATAAATCATAATTAATGCTTCTCTGTTATCTCTACTGACATCTACTCTAATTATTGTTCTTTGTAATATATTTTAAAATAATATTTTTATTTATTTGAAAGGAGAGATAGAGAAAGAGAGCAATAGAGAGACAGAGAGAGACAGAGAGAATGAGAATGGCACACCAGAGCCTCTTGCCATTGCAAATGAATTCCAGATGCATATGCTACTTTGTGCATTTGACTTTAATTGGGTACTCGGGAATCAAACCAGGGCTTTCAGGTTTTGCAAGCAAACATCTTTGAACACTGAGACATCTCTACAGCCCATCTATATCTATATCTATATCTATATCTATATCTATATCTATATCTATATGTATATCTATATCTATATCTATATCTATATCTATATCTATATCTATATCTATATCTATATCTATATCTATATCTATATCTATATCTATATATCTATCTATATATCTATTTATATCTAATCTATATCTATATAATTTTATATCAATTTATAGCAGAAATCTGCTATATGCTATATGCTGTATGATCTCTTATGGATTTATGGAAACAACTTATAAGCACATGGGGCTGAAAAAGTTTCTCAGTTTGTAAGAGTTCTTTCTGCACAACCATAAGCACCTGAATTCAACCTCTAGCACCTATGTGAAAAGCTAGGTGTGGCCACTCAGTCCTATGACCCAACACAGAGGGGGTGCAGGGAGAAAATCACAGGGAATCACTGGTCAACAAATGTAACCAAATAACTCAGAACTTAGGTTCAATGAGAAACTCTATCTCAAAGAAATAGGTTTAAGTACAATAGAGGAAGCCATCCAGTGTCCTCCCCTCGCTTCCTCATATATGTACATAAGGCACATGCAAATGAACACACACATACACACACACATACACACACAAACACACAGACACACAGACACATACACACACAGACTCCTCACATGCTAAAAATTGGGATTCTATGTAGTCATATAACATTTAAATGATTACTACATTTGTTCATAGTTTAAGGATTAAGAGAAATATAAAAATATTTCAAGAATGTTGAATAAGAAGAAGGAATATGACATTCAAGATTATATTTCACACTTGTGGGTCCAACACATAACGATGAAAATTTTGGAATATGAAGTTTAAGCTATCAGATAAATATAATATAGCAGCAAATGCAATTTTTCTTGATTTTAGTGACCCAAAAATGTTAGCAACTAATTTTGAAGTTATAAGAAAATATCCACATAGATCAAGCTTTTCCATAGATTAAGTAGTAAGGCAGTTCTCTGAGTTTGTTAAAACTGCAGTGCAATGATTGATGCCTTTCTTTTCAGATGATTCTCCAGTACTATAAAGTCTGTGCTAAGGACTCTTCTAGAATGGTAAATGCCACCCTTTCCGCATTCCTTATTGAACTCTTCTGATCTTTAATCTTGAATCCATCAGTGGTATCATATAGAATGTATGAACTAGCTGGAGGAAAGAATCTAAAACATGGTCTGGTTCCATCACCTGATTTATTTGATGTCGAAGATGGGGAATCAAAACTTTTAGTATGTTTCATTAGGATAATGGCCCTCAAGTGACCAAATAGGAGACCGTGTGGTCATTGTGAGCATGTTTTTATGCTCTTCCTTATTTCCCCAAATAGTTGATATACTGATAATTCAGTGATTGCCTCACAGTTTTTATCCTCGTAACACTGTTTTCTTAAAATAGGAAATGTGAAACAATCAAATCAATAAACACATAATTTATAATATAGGAAATATAAAACACTAAGCATTTTTGAAAAATAGGCAAGTGAAGGCATGAAAAAATGGATCAGGGCAGATGTTTGAAAGACTTTTAGATGGCATGTTTGGGGAAGGACTTTTCAAGGTAACATTTACAAGACATTCAAAGTCAAATGGAGAAAGCCATGTAAGACTTAAAAATGGACATTGAATGGCTGGAACCACAAATGTTACGGTGCCCAACTGAGATATAAACATTTTTAAAAAAGAATATTCCATACCCACTATATTTTTATTAAATAAATTACAATCCAATTCCTTTACCTAACCTGACTTCATGATGACATAAGGTGCATAGTGAATCCTTGTATCAAAAAGCCATCATCCCAAGGCTATATTATTTGGGATGTATTTTTAAAGTCATGTCTAAAATCAAATCAAATGGGCTATGTCTGGTTTGTTTGGGAAACTATGTATCTAAGGATAGTTTAGGAGATTTTGATAACAACAACCAATAACTAACAGCACCGTTTACCAGAAATTGAGACCGAATGAAGAGGCTCCTCTTATGTTTAACATACTCATTTAATGAAATGGTGATGAGGAGTGTGCTGAAGATAGATAGATAGATAGATAGATAGATAGATAGATAGATAGATAGATAGATAGATAGATAGATAGATAAATACGCTGGTGAATTTTGGAGCCTTTTAAACATCTAGTATTTGAGGAATAAGTGACCATAATCAGAAAGTTCCACTCCTGTGTTCTCATTTTCAGCAAGATTCTCTGGATGATGCCCTGTACTTACTTAGATTCAAGAAGAAAAAGTGGAATGAGCTTTTAACAGCAGTAGCTACGAATGATTATAGGTGAAGAAACATGCCTAGAGATATATTCAAAGTCACTAACAAACATGTTTTAGAAATAATTTAATTATCTGATTTGGATCCAAATATTGTCTTTATAATTAAATTGCAGAACTTTTTTTTTCTTAAAAGGTTTTACATTTTCTAATTTCTTAAATTATTGCCATTTCAGTAAGTAGTACCAAAGAGGGAACAGAATGGTCAGTGTTTGTCAAGGTTCAATCAAGGGGAATAAAAGCCACTTTACTTAATTTGCAATTTAGTACAGAAAATTGGATGCTTACACATTATTGAAAGGTATGGAGATACTGGCTATGGGTTAAGATGAAAGGAATTATTTATTACCAGAGAGCCCTGTCATCATGAGAAGACATACAGAACTCTCTAGGTACAGGGTTCATTTTACAGACATAGATACTTTAAGTCCCAGCAGGCATTATGTAACTTGCAAATAGCAGAGGTGAGATGTGAACCCAGGTGGTAGAGCCCCCTTAATTCCAAACTCCTAACATTGAGGTCTACTGACCTACCATAAGTGAATGATGATTTCTGCCAAAATAAAGAATATAGGGAATAGGGTAGATACTTCTCAAATTGCTTTAAGTTCTTCCAGTCCAACAAAATGAATGACTTATACTCCACACATCTTGTCCAGTCAACAGGGCTTCTGACCTCACAGCCAACAGAAACGTAGAATCAGCAGAAGCCACACTTGAGAGCACCTCATGCCAATTATTATATAGATAAGCCTGTATGGTGAAACTTGCTTGCTTGTGGAAAATAGAGAACAGGGTAGAGTTCCCAGAAAAAAATGCAACCAGTTAGGCAATATAAAACTTAATATAACTTGTCTTTTTATGTAAGTGAAAATTTACATCCTTTCTTTAAAATAGCATTGATGACCACAAGTGAAAGTTAAGTTGCTTTCCAAAAATTCCACAAGACAATCTCTTCTCTCCATCACCACCTTTTGCTTATTCAGCCATCTTAGTGCTGCTTAAGTTGAATTTGTCATCATTTTACATTTGAATTATCTACATTACAATCTATACTGCATTTATAAAACAAAACATTGTTTTGTTTAGCTTGACCTGATTTTATTTTAAGGGAACCTTAATTGACGCAGAAAGTATCCTTCAATTTCCCTAACTCTGAATTTCGGAAAAGCTACAAGAGTCGTGGGTGAATTTATGTGCAGTGCTATATCACTGCCAGGCATAATGCTGTGTGGATAATGTGAACCTTGCACCGAGGCCAATGGATATCACTGCTTAGAATCCAGAGGCAAGATTCATGTTTACAAATGCTTTTCAATTTCAAATGATTCTACATTTTATTTGATGCCAGAACAAGGGATAAAACTTGAATACATGATGTAACATGCTTGCACAAGCTTGTCACCCCATGAGAATTTTAATAACCAGACTTGTATTCACAGTGAAATCCTGAGGAACAGAGACTTCCCATACAGATCCCGCTACCACATACACATATAAGTGCTTGATTCATCTATTCTTGGTTGTATTATTCATGAATTAAACCATGGGCTTCAAAGTTTCTCATTTTCTTCTGAAATATTTCTGACATCTGATTTAGTCAAAGGAATATAGTGTTCACGTGGAAAAGACTCATCAAGTCAGGATCTACTACTGAAGTTTCCATTTTAAAATAAAAAATACAGCAACACAACCAAGGGCAAAGATTTGGAGATATTTAAGATCTCAATAACAAAGCAGACTCAAAACTCACCCACTATGACTCAGGGAACTGAGTGGATGAGGGGGCAGAGAGAATGTAAGAGCCATGGTGGGGGAGACTATCCAGAGACATCGCCCCCTTCAGCAACAATACACAAGGGGGAAGGGAAAAAAAGAACAAAAAAAACTGGCTACCTTTGGTGCAGTTCATACCCTCTAAACTATGGACATATTCAGTGTGTGCACCAAGGAAGGACCCCAGTGGGTAGGGGACAGAGAGGAGGGAAATGGGGACACATTCACAAGATTTGCTCATACAATGTTTCTATTTATTCATAATAAAGATATTTAAAAACACAACAAAAAACAAACAAGATAGTCACTGGAGAGATGTCTCAGCAGGTAACAGTGCTTGCCATCAGCATGAGGGACTGGGAGGGCTTGAAGCAGCCTGAGCACCAATGAAAACAGCTGTGTGTAGCATCTGTGATCCTGGTTCTATGGGTAGAAGAGACCAGAGAATCAATTGCTGAAGCTTATGAAAACCAGCACGCTACATGATCACAAAAAAGAATTCACTTTTAGTTCAGGCTGGCTTTGAACTTGCAATCTTCTTGCCTCAGCCTCCGAAATAGGTGAAATTACATATCACCAGGCCCAACTAATCCCTATATCTTGAATATTTTTAAAGCCTTGGATTGTTACCCTACAAAACACCAAAAACACACACATGCACATACTTATACACACGTGTACACTACTTAGAAGTGAATTGAGCAGTCATGCAGCCAATTTTTGGTTTATTGCTGCATAAAAGTTATTAGTATTACATGCCTGCCATCTCTCTGCTCTTTATACTAACTTAAAAATAAAAGTAAATAAAGCATGACAGATGTGTTAGTGATTGAAATAGATAATGGTGTGCACCAAGTGTAGAAAATATTACCAGCAGTATTAAACTCATTTAGTTTTAGGTACCAGTGGATTCTGTCACCAGTTGGAAGGTTCTTAATCAGTCTGTTATTATTCCCTTTATGATTTTATTTTCATTCAGGCACTTGAGAACTAGAAAAGCTTGGGCTAAGAAATCTAAGCACATTCAGAGAACTGGGGCAGTTAATTCAATTCCAGAAGTCCTTAAGCTGTTCATTAGAGCTGCAAGCAGAACAGGAATGTTTGATGTTCACTTTTTATGGAAAATAAATTTGTCTCCATGGAACTGTATCATGTATAATACTGCTGAATTATTCTAATCTGTAATAATAGATCGAGTTAGTTATGTTGAGCAAAACTCCTGTCTCACTTTTTCTCTCTGCCTGCAGTCAAATGAGAAAGGTGATAGAATACTCCAAAAAGATATATTAACTGTAATCGCTTATAAAAATCAATAATTATATTTCTATTCTTTTGTTGGTCAGAAATGTAGCTAACATTTTCCCTGGGAAATGAGTGAGATAGTTCTTGTCTTGTTGAAAAATCTTTTTCATTTATTGAATTTTTGAACACTTCTTAACCTAGTGTATGAGAAGGATTTATGGTTTATGATCAAATAAACTCTTGACCTCAGAGCAATAATAAAGAAGCTGTGTATCAGGTATGGATTTTCAAATGTGGGGTCAGGTTTGTAAAGACCCGACTATTAGCACATGATGACGTGGCAGTACTTTCCATAAAAGTGATAAATCAGTGTGAAATCTTCTTATTTCCATTTTTTTACCTAAAATTTTATGATAGCAACACTTTTGAGATTAAAATTAAGCAAAAAGCACGCTATCTCCTTTTGCTGAATAGAATTACATAATTTCAGAGCAAGTTTTTATACATTTGTATATTATATATATTTGTAGGTTATAAATAAATATACCTCCATTTCCTTAGCATTTCTACAACATGATGAATCAAAGAATTAAGAGAGCGAGTTCTTTTAAAAACGTAGATGGATTATCTGAAAAATTGATTGTACTTCTGTGCTCTTGGAATCTACCTCTACAGAGCACCGCAAATTATCTTTCAATCACATGGTCAGTGAAAAGTTATTTTTTGCTTAAAGAACTCAAAAAGGGCTTTGTTGGATTTTAAATAAAATTGAATTTTGTTACCAGGATCTCAAACTAAATAGCATCTTAATGCTATTTTACTACACAGCTTTTCAGTTTTATGTTAGCTCCATTCCATTTGCTCAGTATTGTGAGAAATGCTGTCTTCCTTTCTTTCTGGGAACACGCTACATTCTTTCCCTTCTCCTAGATACCCATTCTACCCACCTTCCCCCACTTCTCATGTCTGTAGGTTCCTTTATTTCTCTGGATTTCACTGATGAATCACCTTCCTTGTCGAAATCTATCCATGCTTGCTTCAAGTGTCTTTATTTTGTGGCTTAATTTTCAGGTATTTATCACAATTTTTGACATTTTTATTTAATTGTGAGATGGCTTATTTTTTTGTCTGCTTCCAGCCTTTCATTGAGTAAAAGCACTGAAAATTCAACAATAATGCCAACTTGTCCACCCAGAAGAGAGCCTGGGACTCAGTAGTCAGCCAATGAAACACCATTTATCGTTTTCAGTCTTGATTTCTCATGCTACCTTCCTTCCATCACGATGGGTATTTACATTCACATGGATTCAGACTGGACACTTGGGGAAGGCATAGGGTTTGTTGGTTGGAAGAAATGACAGCAGATATGGATGGGAGTGCCAAGGGGCTGGGTGAGGAGGTCACATTGACCTGAAGGGGGCGGTGATGTCTCGTGTCCTGCAGGCCAGAATGATTTGTAAACTAAAGCTGAACTTTTCACATTCTGTGTCCTTTGATGGATGCTCTAAAATTGTTTCATTAACTGTTTTAGCACTATGTTATGCAATTACATTTTAGAAATGACACTTATAAGAAATATCAGAGTTTTAGCCACGGATGCATCAGAGTGTTTCTTAAATTAACTGGATGGGCTCTTGGAAATGATTTTTTGAAAAATTGTAGAAATTTTCATTTGCTCCTAACTTCTCCCTTCACTTTCTTTAATCTGTAGTTTAAAAAATGCTTTTGGGATTTAATCAGATTTAGCAGTAGGTAATGCAACTGCCAAACAGCCTCATTAATTTTTAGAAGGTGAAAATAAATTTTGAATCTAAAAGTGATTTCTCTCAGGCTTTTGCAGACATATTTGCTGGCCTTGTCTTCCTCATCCCATCCGCATCTGTGAGGAAATCCCTCTTTTCAAAATAACTTTTAACGGGAACTGGTCAGTTAGTATTATTTCTTTTCTAGTCCTACCCTTCCCCTAAAATCTATGTGTCACATAAATTCATATGAAATATTCAGAAGATATTGTCATCTTTTCAAGGTGAATCTGTCACAGTGACAGTGAAACTGACAACCCCAAAACTTGATCACTCCATGACAGAATACAGTCTAATAACGACATATTAAAATATTTTTATTTCCCTCAACTTTTTCCTCTTTCTGTTTTGACAGGAAATCTTTATCCTTATTAATGAGGAACTTCATTAAATAATTTTATGTATGAACCAAAGCACAAGGTAGTACAAGGGTATGTTAAACATAAATATGATTGTTTTCAGGTACCTTTTTTGAAACGGGATCGCCTTGCATAGCCCAGGTTGGCCTAGAATTCACTATGTACTCCAGACTGATTTCATATTCACAGCAGGTGGCCTCTCTCAGCCTCGCAGGTGCTGTGATTGTACTCAGGCACCACCATGTCTCCCCTTGAATCATTACCTGTTGTGTGTGCATGCATGTATATTATGTATGTATGTAACCATCCATCTGTCTGATTAGATTAGAATGGAAAGATATTTACATGATTCTAAATAATTAAAACACATACAGCAAAATATCCTACCAATTAGGGAAGTCTTGCTATCCTGTTGATTTCTTACTACAAGTATCCGTAACTATTTCTTCCTTGTCCATCATTTAAAAGAATTATATGCATATATTAGAAAATATAAATTTATTTTTATTTTTTATTTCATGCACACAGAACAATACTAGAATATGTTAGCAATAATATAGTATACTTTGGATATTTTCTCATAGAATGGAAGGTTTTTTTGTTCTTGCTTATAGCTGAGTAGTATTCCATTATGTGGTTATAACACAATTTCTTTGAAAATTCCTATTTATGGATATTTAGCTGCGTTTCACTTTTTTTACTAGAAATAATAATACAGGATGTTTCAGTATTTGACAATTTTAAAAATTACTTAGCATATTGGCATTCATATATGTAAGCTACTTCAGTTTTAGATATCATGTAGTTATATTTGTTTTTTCATTTTTTACTAAAATATATTGTCATAAATTCAGTAGGTTAAAACACCAAGTAACATCTTAAAAGTCCCTCCCGCCAAGTTAAATAACATTTAGAAGCTCTAAAGACTAGGACAGTTGATGTTTTGAGAAAACATTTTGTTTAACACACTAGCCTAGTCTTGTGCATAGATAGATATACTTTAGAATTTATTTTTCATTGTTTATTTCCCATGGTCAAATTTATTATTTTGTTCGAGTTTGTGGACTTTTGAGTTAGACCTTAATTCAAGAAAATGGAATTATTCTGCCATATTTTATTCCCCACATTAGTTGTCTTATTTTGAAATTTAAAATATTAACCCAATTGGAAGCTACTTTTGATTAAGATATTGAGAACACACCAATCCTTTCCATATTCAGATGGCTAAGGGATTATCCTTAGGCAGGATTTCCTACCCTAGAGACTTTTATGACATTATGAGTGTTTACAGAAACCTTAACATTTGAGCCAACTTTTCACTTATGTACATTTTCCATAAGACAGAAAATTCACAAAATTATTTCCTTAACATAGAAAAAATCCCATAAGATCCAGATTTAGGTAACTGGGTTGTTTATATTGGCGTGATGCTAGCAGAGCCTCTAAATGTTAAAATTGCCTTTCATGTGATTTGTAAAATTCCTGCCAAATCCATAAACATGAATTCCACCAAATTAACTCATTTCAATAAATTATTCAGAAAAATGGAATAGATATTTTCTTAAACCTAGCAAATCTATTGCAGCAATGGAGAAAAGGTCAGGTATATTGGAAAAGATTAAAGGGTTCTCTTGTTTCACATTAAATTTTTAATTGTGTTACAATTCAGTAACCAAGATATTTAATCAAATTCCTTCAACTGGCCATATGCATTCTTACGGTTGTGACTAAATTGGCAAAAACCTCAAAATCCATTACAAATGCCTGTCATAGCTTTATATTCATTCTGTGTGTTTGTGAAGCTTTTTATATTTTTATTTATTTGCAAGGAGAGAGAAAAGAGAGAGAGAAAAAGATATATATTGCAGTTTTCAAAGGAAAAATATTGTAGTTAGCAGGCAGAAAAGAGAAGGTCACAACAGTTTAAGCCACTTTAGAATCTCCTCATGGTGAGAACAAAAATTGAACTCAAACCATTTGGGTAAAATGGAGATGAAAACTATTGCCTAAGTTTTCTAGGTATCTAATTGGAAACTGTGGGAAACTATTTTATAAAATCTTTTCTTAGACATTACATAATGCTGAATTTAGAGACAATGTAAGAAAGAACAAAAGTTAAGACTTTTTTCTGAGTTCTCAGTGATATTTCTTTTTTAAAAAATATTTTATTTATTCATTTCAAGCAGAGAGAGAGAGAAAGAGAAAGAGAAAGAGAAAGAGAAAGAGAAAGAGAAAGAGAAAGAAAGAGAAAAAGAGAGAGAGCACCAGGGCCACCACCTTGTGGGTCTGGCTTATGTGGGTCCTGGGGAATTGAACCCGGGGCCTTAGGCACTGGAGGCAAGTGCCTTATCCGCTGAGCCATCTCTCCAGCCCTCAGTGATATTTCTTAGGGCATTATTAGCAATGGCATATTACTAACTTTCTGGGTCATATTGCTCATAAATGACATAAACATTTATTTAAGTATAAATAAAAATGCTTATATACCAAGAGAAAATAACATAAGTAAATTCTATGCATGTTTTTGTACCAACTAATATTTGTTTCATTTTGTATAATTAACATTAATGAAGTGTGCTAGTATCATGAATGAATTAGTTGTAGGGTGTATATGAGCTTTTGGAGACAGAGCATGTGTAAAGACTATCCAGAGTCATTGCCCCCCTCAGCAACAACACATAAAGAAAAAAACCTGGCTACCTCCTGTCCAATTCATTACCCCCTACCCCAAGAACTGATCCAGGAAGTCCATCGAGGAGGGCCCCCATCTGGCTGGAAAGGGAGAAGGGAAATGGGGGTACCGTCATAAGACTTGCTCATATAATGTATCTATTATTGACAAATAATATGTTAAAAAAGAAAAAGCACAAATGGAAACTAAGCAGTTTCAAGAGTCATTTGCGTGTGTTGATTACTGAAGAGAATGTAAGATATGGTGGTCCAATATCTAGAAGGTACTGGAGGATCTGAATCTGGATAAGGCAGAGTAAGCCCAGGATCATGTTTACCTTATTCATCACACATACAAAACCTGGAAAGAACAAGTAGGATAGTTGAGGTTTCTGAAACTCAAAATTAAGTTCTAATAACACGAGGATAAAATACTCAAAATAGAACCTAAAATTTGCCACCATACAAAGAATCAGAAAATATTCCAAACATGTAGGATGAATAAACTAATAGGTTTGCTTAGAAAACATAAATGTCAGCATCATTTGACACATACTGCAAACAGCTAATATTTCAACATGCAAATGAAAACATGTTGAAATGAGGAGAAAGTGTAAGCAAAGAGAAAAATAGCTCAGAGCCGGACGTGGTGGGGCACACCTTTAATCCCAACATTCAGGAGGCAGTGGTAGGAGGAGCACTGTGAGTTTGAGGCCAGCCTGAGACTACATAGCAAATTCCAGTTCAGCCTGGGCTAGAGGGAGACCCTACCTTGAAAAAAAAATTCCAGAAATAAGAATATAATGACATGATATATACTCCTTAAGAAATAAAGATGATAAGGAAAGTGTCAACATGACGAATAGTTTCTGTTTCAATCACCACCACAGAGTTTGAACATTCAGCAGGGAATGATATCACCCTGTCTATCAGGACATTGCCATCAGATCCAGGTCTTGTGAGGGGTTCTTCCCTGCTTGCAGATGGCCACCTTCTCGTTGGGTCCTCACTTGGTAGAGAGGAAGCCCTCTAGCTGACTTGGTTTTTCTTTTTGTAAATAGAGGGTGAGGTCAAAGAACTTATTGAAAATTCTTACAATGAAATGATTTATCTAAAGTAAAATGCCCAAAATACAAATAATGATATATTTAAAACATTTTTTTGCTTCATTAGCTTAGGAGAAAATGCTTACATATTATTTTCTGTACTTCTCTCTGACCAGAGTTAAAGGCGGATTGTATTATAATATGTAACATATCCTCTTAACTGAAAATCTACATATGCACATAGAAGAGTCCAGTGTGCTTGGTATGACTTTGAAAAAAAAAATAAAGGTTGTGATACAGCTGACTTTCAACTTAGGAAGGTGAGCAGGGTTTTTATCACTTCACTTAGCCCTATGCTATTTTCTATTTACTTATTTATTTAGTTTTTGTAACAGGTTCTTCTTACATAGTCTACACTGATCTGATTCATGGTCATCGTGTCTCTGCCTTCTGAGTGCTGAGATTACATGCACGAACCACCACATTTAGTCTGTTCTATTTTCATTTCCCACTCTTTAAGTGTAATCACACGTTCACAGGGTTAACAAAACGTGCTCTCCTCTTAGAAGATTTAAAAATATGTAATAATAACAAATGTACAGCTCTACAGGGCATGCCTTTTCTAGCTCCGTATCCATACCCGTTCTTGGGAGTGCCTTTTGTAATAAACTTTCTTTATTCTTTTATTAAAAAATACAAAATATCTAAAGGAATCTGAATCAGTTAACAATATTTCCTTATCCAAGAGAAAAATCTCTATTTTCAGTAAAAATGTCAAATTTTACACACAAAAGACAGTTTCTGTATGTAAACTGTGCTTATATTTTCACACGTGCAATCAGCCTTGATAAGACAACTTATGTATTCAGCACATCAAAGACTTAGATCTTTGTTGTCTGATAAGTTTCTTCACAAGACCATCCATGTCACGATTTTAGCATTCATTTCTTTTAAAATAATAGCAAAAACTTTGTATCAACTGGGACAGTCTCCACTGTGCTTATCTTGATGGTCATCACAACTGGAAGGCATTTTTAAAAACCCCTTGAAGCTATCCATACTTACCAATTAAAGGAAACATTCACTGGCTTGGTTGAAATTTGGAAGCAGAATAAAGTAAACATTCTGGAAAGGTCACACTCTAATGAGGAAGGACAAATCAGTGATGGTCAGGGTAAAGATGGAAGTGACTATACAGGTTGGGAGAATGATTTCTAATTCTGCATCCAGATTATGATGGTAGATGCACCAATATCTGCATGTATTAAAGTTCATCGAACTGTGTCAAACAAGGTAATTTTACTGCATCATAACATATACAGGTTAATTTTAAAGAAGACTTTTATTATTGAGAAAATTTCAGCATCTCTATAATTGTAGCCCCAGAAATATACCTATAATTGAAAAGCAGGTACATTTACAGAAAGTGATGTGAGAAATTTCTCCCTTGGTTTGCATAAATGTATCTAAGGAAGCATCATTGCATTTTAAGGACTCTTATATTCCTAAAATTAGATCTGACTTGATTTTTGAAGTGTATATTTTATGTGATTCCATAGCAGAAGAAGGCTGGGAACTACTGATAAAAATATTTTTGAGAGCCGGGTGTGGTGGTGCACTCCTTTAATCCCTGAACTCTCGAGGCAGAGGTAGGAGGATTGCTGTGAGTTCAAGGCCACCCTGAGACTACATAGTGAATTCCAGGTCAGCCTGGACTAGAGCGAGACCCTACCTTGAAAAACCAAAAAAATATATTTTTGAGGTTAACTAGTATATAAAATAACATGAACAGAGGCACTCTATTGTTTCATAAGACTTCTGAATTTTCATTGTGACTGTTATTTTAAATTCTCAAGGTTTGAGGTAGTAGACTCTGGAGTATAACAGATAAGTATCTGTACTATTGACATCAATATCTCTCTTTGGATTCCAAGTAGAGGGAATGTTTTCCTTTAATCTTGCTATAAAGATGCATGAATAGCAACATCTAATTCCTCTCTTTTCAGTCATCCCATCTCCTCATGTTACATATTAGCTTTCATATTAATTGGGATTACCTCCTAGATATAACTAGGGAAGTTTATTTTATTGCCAGTAAAATATCTTCTCTGAGGCAGTTTGGAATTTAGTAACCTCTCCTTTTTCAAGTTATAAATGCAGAATCCTTATTAAAGCAGAAAGGAAAAGTTCCATATAACTGTATTTTATAGAAAAGGCCTTTGACTTTCTCTAGAATTTTGGTCTGTTGCTCTGATTTTGAACAAAATAAATTGTTATGTACTGATTATTTTTGAAGAGTTGAACATTGAGAACCAATACACCTAGGATGATGAACCTCTCCTACAGTTAGCTCTCTTCATGACCCCAGTCTACGAAGCTGAGAAACACAACTGGCTTTTGTTGTTTTCCAGAATTTCCATGAAAGATAGTATTTCAGTGTTTAGGGAATTCTGCATTATCCTTTCATTTTCTGACAATCATTTACCCTCCTTTGCCAGATGTTGACAAGTACATGCTCCCCACAAGTGAGGGGACAATTGAAGGACATCCAGCAAATTCAGCCAGGGGAACTGATGAATGTATTTTTGGCTTCCTTACAGTGTGAGTGAGGAGCTGTTCATGGGAAAACTGCTGCCAGGGGGGCCCTAGTTTTGAAAGGTCTTATCCCAGCATGGATGACAACCTCAACAGTGCCTTCATCTTCCACTCTCTATGCACTCTACTTCTGAGGCCACATATGGTATTGTACACAGCAGGCACAAGGGGTTCCCATGAGACTCTGGTGACTCTGTATCCCTCCTTCTGTGAGGAAATGTCAACAGGCCAAATCTGGAGAGTGTCTTGTGAGCAGTTGTACCAGCTTTGGATAAAGTTGGCAATCACATTTTACTCAGAGGACAACATCATCCAACAAGTCTTATGTTAACTATGTATTTTTCCTCTTTAGACCGTAGGATAAGGTTTCTTTTTAAATGTATAAGGACTATATTCTAAGTGCTTGGGCTTTAAGACACCAACTTTCACTACTACTGAAAATAAAAGTTTAAAAAAGTGTCCCAGCTAAATTCTAAATGCGATCATTTACTTATTTTTAAAATAGACTTGATATTAAATTCTTTCCTCACTTCCTGTCTCCTTCTGAGTCTGTCTCTCTCTGTGCCACAAAGCAGTACAGAAATCTTTATGTTAAACTTTATCAGCCCGGATTTGGCAGGATTTTCCTCCTCTAGCACAGAGAATGAAACACTCCAGAGGATATCAGAAAGAGCATGAATTTGCTGGAAATTTATTTGAGTCCTTGAGGAATATTGCCTCTAAGGAAAAGGTCTCTGATATTTGAATGCACTATGAATCCTAGCTTCAATTCCTAGGCTGCTAACATTTTTAGATGAAAGCTCTGAATAAAGTTGGTTAGACTTTAATTTAGTTTTGATTTTTTTCAGAAGTTAAATATTTGCTCTCCATTGATCAATGGATGGCTGCAATTTCTTGGTATTACTCTGACAAGTCATATGACAGATTGTAATTTCCAGTGAAATACAGTTGTCCTGAGGTGGAACTAACATATAATAGGCTCAGTATGAGAATAAGAATAAAGGTGGTCACAGGGTTTTGCTTTATATCTCTCTCTCTTTCTCTTTTTCTCTCTCTGTATCTCTCTCTGTCTCTCTCTCATATTGCTGTTCAACACTTTCACCAAGAATCCAGTCTCAACCTATTCAGAGATGTTTTTATTTTATTTTACTTTACTTGAATTTTGTAGATATAGATCAAAATCATGCCACTGGCAACAAATGGAGAATTTATACGTTACTTGAACTATTTAAAATTTCAGTGCTAGTCTGTAGAGGTACAGAACAGGCAGAAATGAAGAGATTTGTATAATGCAGGTCCCCAGAAAAGTATGTAGATAGGGAGAGAGAGAGAGAGAAAGAGAGAGAGAGGAATTGAGAAAGAGAGTTAGCAAAATGTTGATGTACTTAACAATTAAAGTTGATATAACAAGAATATGCTGAGTAAAATAAAGGCCAATGTATATCTGAATTGTCCCCTGACTCTAATATTTTTCTCATAATTCTTTCTCATAAAAAGCAAGGGTCTGTGCAGCATTTGCTTATCTTTAGAATGAAAGTAATATAGCCAAAAATTTCCAATATCAGTAAGAGAAGAACATATGCTTTTCTTTCTTTGATCAATTATTTATTTTGTTTTGGTCATTTTCCCTCTTTTGTCCTCACCATTATCTAAAATCTTTGTGCACTCTTCAGTAAGTATAGTCTTGGCAAGACTTCTTCATATTAAATGCCAAAGAATCAAACACTTTTCATGGACTCTCTTGTCTGTTGGCACACAGGGTATTGGAATGCAATTTAAGTTCTGTTGGATAGATGTGACCAATCAGAGTTTTCAATGTGGAGCTGGTCATTACAATCCCCCTGCTGAAGTTCCCTCCAGATGATTACCTGCAGCCAGGTCCTAACCAAGCTGCTCTGTTATGGACACTAAGCTCTTGCACATTTGCTCTTCAAATTTGTCGTGATATCTTTCTATTCTCCAAACATGGCCACCATGTCACAGGTAATACCTTAAAAGTGTCCATTACAGCTGGATAAAGTGGCATCTGAAGAATCAAAGCTGCCGAGGAGTATCATGTGTACAAAGCAACTTTGGCAGTACGGGATAATCCCTTTCTAGGACATAAAATAAAGCAGGAAAAGAAACAAAAAAAAATCCAGGTCCGGTTCAAAATGGCTGACTAGCAGACACGCCATGTCCCTTGGGGAATAAGGTCTAGTGTTTACAGCAGTGATCCAGTTCATGGACACAAGCTTCTTCCATACTCTCAGCTTCGGACACTTTCAGGCATCGGACACTGAAAGCCACCATCGAGGATCAGTGATTACTGGAGGCAGTGAGTCTTGTGGCTGTAGCCCAGCCCATAGGCCTGGCTTGAGCAGCCTCAGTCTGCCCCTGACCTGCAGCTTTCCTGCCCGCCTCTGCCGGCTTCCTTCTGAGTTTTGTCCCTTGCTCTTGGACCTTTTCTTTTTTATTTTCCCACAAGATGTCACATCTCAGGATAGAGACATTTGTGCAACTATGTTTATAGCAGCTCAATTCATAAAAGCGAAGAATTGGAATCAACCAAAATGCCCCTCTATGGTGGAATGGATAACAAAACTATGGTATATGTATACAATGGAATTCTATTCAGCTGAAAGGAAAAATGACATATCAAAATTTAGAGAGAAATGGTCTGACTTGGAGCAGATTCTCCTAAGAGATCTCTCAAAAGAACAG
The DNA here is from genome assembly GCA_004024765.1 of Zapus hudsonius. Classification (NCBI taxonomy): domain Eukaryota; kingdom Metazoa; phylum Chordata; class Mammalia; order Rodentia; family Dipodidae; genus Zapus; species Zapus hudsonius. Next base: position 8,484 of record PVHP010002905.1, on the reverse strand, counting down.
AGAGCCAAACACTGCACATTCTCCCTCATATGAGGTCCTTAACCAGGATAACCATAAACTCTATGCAGACAAGTAGAAAGAAGTGAGAGGTTATGAATGAGGGGTAAGGGATGGGGGAGGTGAATGACTTAAACATGAAGCTAAACCAAAAATGGGTTAAAAATCATAAAATCCTCAAGAGCATACTGTAACCTATTGAGCAAATAGTGGGCATTGTCTGGCAAGAGGGGCCATGATAAAAGGGGAGAGAGTCTAAGCCTGTGAAAAACTGATCAGTCTGGCAGCTCCTGGTCCCAGTCATTGGTTAATTCCCTCACTGAACTATTGACCAAAGAGACCCATGAGGTTTCAAAAACAAGACAGGATTCTGCCAAAGCACTTGAATGTCCACCCCAGGCCTGAGGCAGGATCCTGTTGCTGAAGAAACTACAGACAGCCATTGATCAGCATTGAGAGACCCTGTGAGGTCCAGAATGGTAACCAGCCCACAGATGGTAATTTGTGCAGTGCTGGAAGGCACTGCATAAGCTGCCAGGGGAAGCTGGTCAAGGACAACTGGAGTAAACAGAGATCACTGGCAAGAAACACAGTCTGGTGCCATGAGTAGGTTTACCACACTTACTATTGGGAAAGAATACTGAATCAAGAAAGGAGAACTTGTGCAATGGAGGAGCCAAAGCCTGGGGGAGGCAATCAATAGCTTTTAAATTTGGCCAAATAATCCACTCAGTGAAGGGACGCCCTTAACTGGAACTGAGGACTTAGGGCAGCATGCACTGGCAGCCAGACTCTTGGGCCCCCAAGGAGAGATGCACTATGCAAGCGATTGACAGAGAGGCTACTAAAAATAGAATCTAGCTAATTCAGAAATGTGTTTCTTTGTTAACCTATACTAAAGAAATAAAAAGATCATGATGTCTATATTTCTTTTCATTTTTCTTTTCCAATCAAGAACTTTAACCCTAGTTGAATACATATATTATGCATAAGGCTGAGAAATCTACTTATTAAATTCCATCATATCCAATTAACTTGTGCTTATCAGCAATGTAGAATCTACATAAGTGCAAAAGAAGCAACCAAGAGCAGACATCTCTAATACTGCTCAGGAATTTCATCATCTTTTCTTTTTATCACATAAATGTTACTTTGTCTGGTAAAATGTCTGCCAATAGTGTACATACTCTTTTTTTGTAGCTTAAAATGAAGTAAAAGAGGTAGGGGAAGTGATTCAGTGGGTAAATTGTTTGCCGAACAATCATGAGGACCTCAGTTAGGATACCCAGCACCCATATAAAATCTTGTGCATGGCGGAGAGAACTTGTGACCCCATTGTAGGGAGGCAGAGATGAGGATCTCCAGGGCTAGCTGGCTAGCTTGTCTAACTGAATCAGAGAGCATTAGGTGACTCACTCTCTCTCTTTCTCCCTCTCTCTATCTATATATATACACATCTACAAATACACATGTACACACATCACAATATAAGCATATGCAAAAAGAAAAAAATATTAAAGTGAAGAAACATAAATGGTCTAAGTTGAGTGGAGAAAGATTTTATATGTGCAATTTATTTGTTTCTGAAGATTTTTTAAAGAATTTACCTAGAACGCAAACTCATGTGAAATCAGAGTTATTTGCAAAACTTGAATATATGCATGTGGAGCCAACTTTATATTAAAACATTTATTTATGTGCACTTAGGACACATACATATTCAGAGAAAAGTAAACTTTGAAATGTTATTTTGAGTGACTCACTTCTTTAAATGTCACTCTACATTAACTTAAAGTTTCTATCTGAGTTATCACATTTGTTCCAGGGACTTTGAAAACTGCCAAGTGTCTGTATTTCAAGGTAAGAATGGATTTGTGTCCTCAGAAGTGGTCTCTCCTTTTCAAGATAGGAAATTGAATTTGGAGCTAAAGGGCTGAAGCAGTTTCCTTCAGAATATCAGGACACTACGAAGTACAGAACACGTCTTTCATCTGTTAATCCAGTAGAGTAAGTCTATCTGAGAGGTCAGTTAAATATCATAGTCCATTTCGGGATCTGTGACAGTGCCATCTATATCTGGGATATTTAAGAAAAGTGATAGGGCTTTAGGTAAATTATGAGGTGTGTCTATGTGACATGAGCCTTGTCTGCATGTTTGCTGTGTATGTTTTTCTGTCCTCACCTGCCCCAAACATGTTTAACACATGTGTGTGTAATCACTTTGGACTTTATACAGACATTTTCTAGAGAGATGGCATTCCAGAACTACACATGTGATGCTGTCACCAAAAAGAAGAGGCTTACAGATAGATAACTGCACTAATTATTTTTTAATCAAATTCAAGAGTTTCAAGGATATTCTATTCATTGATTTTCTTGTATATAGGTTACATACTTACATAAAAAAGTAGCACCAAAATGCTCTGGTATTTTTTTGTGTGTGTGATGATTGGTCTACTTTTTTTTATTGCATTCTCATTATAAAGAAATTGAAGGGTAAGGCTTAGTACCCAAGGTCATCCAAATATAGAAACATGACTTTTGGAGGAAAAGAACATTGAGTCCCTGCCTTTCACCATGGCTTTGCCAATGCTGATGTGAGCTTGGGGACAGGTTGCTCCAGATGGAGGACCAACCTTCCCAGGGCCCCAAAGCTGCAAAATGTTCAGGGGTACAAGCAGATGACACTGAGGCCTCAAGGAGAACTCACCACTGCTGGTTGCACATTCTGGATTTGTAAATTTACCCACTGGCCAAAATTGATTTGAAAACCCAAAGTCAAGGTGGAGGATGCTTCTAGGGTTGGCCAGGACCTGAGGAACAGAGAAATATCTGCATGAAAATGAAGCCTTCCTGTTGAGGTCAAACACAACTGCTTTCCTGTTTCCGATGTTATATCAAAAAGAAATTTCTTTTCACAATCTGTTCCCTGTTACTTTGTTTATTCCTTTCCTTCCCTTTCTCTTCTCCCTTCCCTCTCCCTCTCCCTCCTTCCTTCTCTTCCTTCCTCTCACTCTTTCTTTTGACAGGACTCCTGTAACCATGGATCCCTACTGGCCTCAAATTCATTGTATTTAAAGATATGAACACGTCTTCCCTGCAATTTGATGGAACCAATACAAAAGTTCATTAATTTCTCAAAGATGATGGAGGGCAGCAATGATCAAATTTGGGTGAAGAAAGCTATAGTTTGAGGTATTCATCTTTTAATTAAAAATCCTATTTTCAAGAACCAAAAATGATTTTGTTTACATCTTCCATTCTCCAATAGAAGTAGTTTTTAATAAGTTCACAAAAATGTATTTTCTCTTAAAATCCATTGAAAATGGTTGCATATGTATTTAAAAAAACCGCTTAAATCCCAGCTTAAGTAAAACTAGGGAAAACAAGCCCCACTTAGCCAACATCATTTCTTTCTCTCTGTGTTTGCCTTTGCATGTGATGTTCTTGCTCGCAGCAGGGTGAGCTGAGCAGCAGCCGCATTAACATGCCGGCCTTCCTCTCAGGTCTATCAACAAGCAGACAAATACGCAGCATGAGTTAGTCAGCATGCTGCACCTGGGCTTCCTCAGTGATCTTAGTAATAACTCTTCCAATAGCACAGGTGGACAGCCATGAGACCTAATATTAATAAGATTTGTGCACCCAGAAGAGAAGCACGGAGTGTTCTGAACTCTAGAAAGGTAATTGCAACTTTACAAATAGCATCCAATGTTGTGCCTTGGATTTAAAGAAGTAATGTGGAGAAAAAAAGTTAAAAACAGTGCTATTTATTAACCAACAAATACAACATAGTAAATCCATGCAACATCAGAATACACTATAACGTTTATTGAGTGATTATGTGAACTTCAAACTGTCCTCAGTGTGTACATTGCATTGATTTGCTAATCTCTTTTTCTGCACCCTGCCCTCAATCATTCATTACAGCTAATGCTCTTTATCTGCCCTAGGATTTCTTATTCCACAGTAAATATTACCCTCAATCATACTAGAGGCTCTCTTTACACACGATTTCTACTCGAATGAGTGATTCCCACTCTAATGAATAATCCTCAAAGGCAGATGTCTTTGCCTAAATATACGAGGCAAGGAGGTGCTACAATAACAACTCAAATCTGGATGGCTAAAATCAATAAAACAGGTTTTTTCTAATGTAATACGTACATCATGACTTCTTGAGTTTCTAAATAGTATGCCATACAGAAATCCAACTTTACAGAGATTTCCTCTCAAACCATGTTTTGTGATCACAGACAGAGGGAAAAGCAAATGTCATAAATTGCTCTCTTGAGCTTAAATGTCTCCCAGGAAGTGACACATGTCACTTCTGCTCACATTTCCTTGAGCAAAGAATGTCACTTTTCCATGCCTGATGTCAACAGTGCTGCAAAAGAGATTTCCTTGTAAAATACTGAGTGCATTTTACTGCATCTCGTTCATTCATTACTGTATCAAAATTTCTGGCGCTTAGAAGGTTTGAAAAGATATTTATGGTTAGTAACTGACATTATGCTATTTATACAAAGGAAATAGGCAGTCAAGAGTAAGAGAACTTGCAAAATTCTAAGAAGAGCAAGCTTTGTAGACAAACCAGTACCTTAAAATGTTGACTTTTAATTTCTACATTGACGAGTTGATAAAAGATGGATCATTGTCTGGACTTTAGATTTTTAAAATTTTTTCTTTATTAAGCAGAGAGAGAGAGAGAGAGAGAGAGAGAGAGAGAGAGAGAGAGAGAGAGAGAGAGAGAGAGAGAGAGAGTACCAAGGCCACCACCTGATGGGTCTGGCTTATGTGGGTACTGGGGAATTGAACTTGGGGCCTTAGGCACTGGAGACAAGTGCCTTAACCGCTAAGCAATCTCTCCAGCCCCTGATTTTTTTTAGATTTTTTTTTCTCAGTGTTAGTTGTTAGGTATGATTTCAAATTTTATTGAGGAATTGTGGCATTTACCCAGACAGAATACACACATCTGGTATTTCTCCTCAACTCTACTGAAAAGATTTTAGGTATGACAATTTTTAGAGAATAAGGAATACATTATTTTGTAGCAACACATATCAATTCCACATAATAATAGGTGTCATTAGGACATTTTCATCCTCACATATGATGCAAGTTGAACACATTCACCTCCCATCATTCTCACTTGTCACCTCTGCTCCTGCTGGTCCTCCTCAAGATGTTTGGCCCCAGACCCTATCATTGGAGTTACAGATTACCTTATGTGTAGCTATTAGATACTTATTATTTTGAAATTAAGTGTTTATCATATATATTTTAATCAATAGAAATATGTATCCTATAGGGTAAACCAAAGAGAAGATAATATGATTTTTATTAATATGGAAATGGGCAAGACTTGTAATATTATGTAATATGCTATTAGAAAATTATGTTTTTCATGTACTATAAATGTAAAATTAAATACAAATTAGAATTTATTGGAAGTGACATTAAAACAAACCAATACTCAAGAAATGATTCATAAAAACACAGACAGTAAAGATAAAGACCATTATTCAATTCTTGTTTTTTTTAATTAATGATATTGCAATTGATAATAAAATGTAGTTATTTGTAAATATAATTTTCTTGACTTATTTTTTGGGTAGATAATAAACATCAGCTTTGAATCCTTTCTAAATTATACCTCCTTAATGAAACTTTAGGAAAAATGTACAACAAATTCATCCATTATATCACCTTCAAGTCAATTGGAAAATTTGTGATTTCCTTGTAAACTCATTGGAAGTATGAGCAGAGCATTATGCCATTGCTTTTTCCTTAGAATGTCCAAATTACATTGACTTTTGTGCTGCATACATACTAAAACAAGAGTTATTAAATCAAATTTATGAAAGACCTTTGTTTGTATCTGAGTTATTGTCCTAAGCTTCAACAGATCTAACCAAAATGGAATTATCCCTGCTGCAGTTCTGATCACTAAACCTAAACTAAGTTGTTTTGTTGACCTTTTGGACAAACAGGACAGTTGTAACTGGCATGATAAAGACCTACCTCTCTTACATGATTAAAAGGAATGTATCATAAAAGTAAAACAATACAGTCCACCTGTGTGACATATTTGATCCTGACTGAGACACTCCATAAACATTCACTGTTCTGCTATGCACAAAATAGGACCTATCTGTGGCTGACGTTTCTTCATTTAAGAGACATGAAAAGAAAATTAGATCACAAATCAATTTGTTGAAATTTTAACTTTTGACATCATCATGCATTTCTTATGATCAAGACACTTTATTCAAAAGTTATATGAATTCAGTAATTATAAAAGGCAGTAAATTATTTATATACATGTAGGTATATGTGGATACATTTATTAATTGCTAACTAGCCACCAACATAGTTTTCTTTAGAATCCAGTGAATCTCTTTCTTTTGGTATTATATGTTTAAAATTTAAAGGACTCCACTTTAAGTGAGGCAAATGCTAAATGGTATTAAATAAGCTTAACTTCTTATCTAAGTGTTTTCTGTTCAGTGAAATGAGGCATAGATATGGAAATAATCAGGACATAAAATTGGAAGCACCCAGGATGTATATGACTGAAGAACTTTCCAAATACTTTTTATGCTAGAATCTTTGGCCCGGTAACTGGTAACTTTTTTGATTTGAGTAAATTTGAAAAACCCATATGTTAATGTAAGCAGCACCAAATATATCGTAAACTTTGAAGACCTATAAATAAATGAATAAAAAGCAAAAATTATGCAAAACTTAATTATTGTGTAAGTGCACATATTTTAGGGCACCTTTATGAGGTCGCTTTTAATTTACTTGGAAATATTTGCCTCTTTTAATAGGAAAATACAAATATTTGATTAATCCTTCATTCCCTATCTTTCTTCTTCCTTTCTCCTTCCTTCTCACTTTTAATGTCATGTATGTTTACACTATAATCTATCCAGAATGTTGCAGGTATTAACTAGTCAGTGTTCTTTCAAGAGCAGGTCCAGGGCTGGAGAGATGGCTTAGCAGTTAAGGCACTTGCCTCCAGTGCCTAAGTCCCTAGGTTCAATTCCCCAGGTCCTACATAGGCCAGACCCACAGGGTGGTGGCCCTGGTGCACGCTCTCTTTCTCTCTCTCTCTCTCTCTCTCTCTGCTTGAAAATGAATAAATAAAATAAAAAAAAAGAGCAGGACCAAGGTCAAAGAAGATCCTCTGGTTACCAGCTCCACAGACACACCAAGTTGAACAGCTATTCATGTAGCAAACTACCTTCACAAGAGCTGAAGAAACTGGGTGAGAGAGGCCATATGCATGGCTTTGTATAACAAAGTAATAAAGTGCATTGAAGAAGGCAAAGAGGAAAGAGATGTCTATGTTACTGTTCTAACTGAAAGCAGTATGGAGAGTGATGTGTCCTGCTTAGGAGGGGGAACAGGAATTAACCCCAGACCTTTGAATGGTTCCTATGCTAGAGCATAAATAATTTGGACATAAGACCAAAAACCCATAGTATGTTTTCAGTGAAGATGATAGAAGCACATGTTAGAGAAAGAACAGACACTTTTGTAAATGAGGATGAAAAGATAAATAGAAGGATGACTCTATACCCATGACTCTTACCAGTTGCAGAAAACCAACTCATATTCCTTGAGTTAAAGTAAGATCTGAATTTATGACAATAATAGAGGATACATATGAGAAATACTTCAGGATACTGGAATGGTCAATTATGTTTTGTTCAGGACTAAAAACAAGTACAGGAAATCAAATTCAAAAAATGTAATTGTAGCAAAAATTAGTACTCACAATAATAATTCTCTATAGACTAAAGCGAACAATCAAGAGAATGAACACACCTGCACAATGGGTGCAAAAGGGTGGATATCCAGAACATACAAGGAACTTCAGAAATGTAACAGCAAAAATAAAACACACAAATATGCAAACAGATTTGACTAAAAATGAGCAGTAGTCCAAAATAAACACTTCTCCAACGAAGTCCTGGAAATAGGCAATAAACACAGGGAAAGATTGAGGAATAACAGAGGCTGAAAAGAATGTGGAGAAAAGAGTACTCTTACATATTATTGGTGGGATTTACATCATTTCAGCTATTATGGAAAATACAGTGGAAGTTCTTTAAAAGATAAAGTGATAGAACTACCATACATCCCATCAACCCTATTACTGTGTCCAAAAGAAAGATATTACATCAAGTTAATGACAAGACATCCACACTCCCGCACAATTTTAGCACTATTCAAAATAGGAAATGGAAATATTAAGTGTCTTTCCATTCATGAATGGATACAGAAAATGTATTTATGCTCTAATTTAGCTATACAAAGAGCAAAACCTTGTTACCTATGAAAACACAGATAAATTGGAAATCATTTATGTTCCATTGAATAAACCTGGCAAGTATTGCATTGTGCCACAGACATGTAGGATTTAAAAGAAGTGCCCCTTGAGAATGCATTGCTCTGCCATTCCACATCAGGTCCACA
>PVHP010002904.1:29240-83980 GCA_004024765.1 Zapus hudsonius | reverse complement strand
TATGCAAAAGAAGAGCTGGAACCCTGATCTGGAGTTCTGCATTTTGTGAATCACAGTGTGTTACAGTGTGCTTGCTTGTGGTGCTGGTGCTGGGCTTCTGTCTGTCTCTGCTTGGATCTGTGAAAAGGGGCCAGCCTTTTCCCCCTTAACTTCTTCCCCTGGGTCTGCTCAATAAATATTTTCCTCCCCATAATCGTGCGTGCTTTGGAGATTCATCCCAGCGGTGTGTGGCTGACTAAGACACTACTCACAGTCCGGGAAAATGTCATCCGGTGCTGGCAGCTCGCCTTGGCACCCATCCATAGTCCTGGAATTCTTTGGGTTTCCATTGCAACACACAGTTAATCCTCATGGCTCCATCGGGCTCCATGCAGGCAACCTTGCACACCTGCTTCACACACCGATGGCCATTTTTCAAAAACAAAACTGTGTTGCAAATCCAATGACCCTCTCTTTCTAGTCAATCTCCATTCCACAGAACCAGGTAGGCTACCAACTTGTTAATCCAGGGGGGAACAAAGCATTCAGGCCCTTTACTTCAAAGAGTCCACATTCTTCCTGTTGTTCCAATGCAGACCAGCTGGCACAATCTCAGTGGTTTTCATCTCTCAAACAATTGCAGGTGAACAGGCAGCAGTTTTGACCCAAAGATCTTCTTTCTGTGCCATCTCCATCTGCTCACACCTGTCCATCTTTACGTAAAACAACCCTGCACAGATTTCCAGGACACAAGCAGGCAGAACGCAGCAAGCCTCTCACGCAAACTGCTTCTGGCACAGTCCTGACCAAGTTCTTTCTCCCCCTCATAAGCCAAACCTCACAGTCCACAGTTCTCATTACATTCAGGTCTTTAAACTCTGACCAGAATGATCCAATACGCTGTACTTACAACATTGCGAGGCATCTCTTAGGCCGAGATTTCAAGTCCTTCCACATTCCTCCTGTAGATCACTTCCAGAAAACCAAAGCCACAAGATCAGGGTTCTAGCAGCAACAGATGACCCCACATCCTGGTACCAAAACTGTTGTGGTCATCTTCTTGTTGCTGCACAGAAAGAACCCAAGCAAAAGCGGTTTATGGAGGAATGGGTTTATTTGGCTTATGGACCTGAGGGGAAACTCCATTCTGGCAGGGAAAACGATGGCATGAGCACAGGGGTGGACATCACCTCTGCCACAGCACTGCAAATAGCGGCAGGAAGGTGTGCCAAACTCTGGCAAGGGGAAGCTGGTTTATAACCCCATAAGCCCGCCCCTGACAACACAGCTTCATCGAGGTTGTAAAACCCAAACTGTCATCAGCTGAGGATCGATCTATCAGAACACATTCAATTGTTTGTGGGGGACACCTGTATCAAACCATGACAGGGTCTTTTTTGGCAAATGAACAGAATGAGTTCTAGGTAGCAGCCTTCAGAGAGCCCCAGAGGCACAGGAATAAAAGCAGGTCTGTATTTCATGCTGAAAAGTGAAAACCAACCACATAAAGCTCCCCAACATGGAAGCCGACCAGTTCAGCTGTAGAAGTGAATGAGGAAAACATTCCTGGGCCCTGTAGAAGCTTCTAGAAGAATCCAGAACCTTATATACTTAGCTGGCCTGAGGGTGGCAGCTATTTTCATCACCATAATTCATTTCTTTCTTACTCTATTGATTTCCTTCATTTTGAACATTTGCTTGACATTTGTAGTGATTAGGTGATTGCTGGAAGGAAGATTAAATAATACTGTAAAATACTGCTCTGGCCTGACAAGATGGATGTGTTCCCAGCATTCCCACCAACAGCAGATGGTGTTGGCCTCATAGTCTTCTGGTTTTCAAAATCATGCTGGACTGAAGAAAACCTCACAAACAAGTGGAGCTCTACAGACCTTGTTTTTCTGTTTTTAAAACTTTTTATTGATAGCTTCCATAATTATAGATCATAAACCATTATGACTTCCTCCCCACCCTCTTCCATGTCTCTTCCCCCTCTCAATTAGTCTTTCTACCACCTCTTCTGCAATAGACCCTGAGCCTCAGGAAATGTGATACAGATATCCCAGTGCTGAATACTCCACTGTCGTTTTTTTTTTCCTCAGCATTACAGTGTCTTTTTCATTATCCCAGTGGTCACCACCATATGAAAAAGAGAAGCTTCTCTAGCCCAAAGTAAGAGTAGCATTATTATGTGGTCCACAGACCTTTTGTAGACACTACAGTGACCTTTGCTTTTCAATGTCAACCTGACTTGATTTAGAATCACCATGGAAAAACACCTCTGGCTGTGTCTGTGAGAATGTTTCCAGAAGGGTTTAACAAAGGAGAAAAGTCCTACTTGAGTGTGGTGGCATCATTCTAAGGTCCAGGGTCCTGGACTGCATGAAAACAAGAAAGCAGAGAGCTGAGCACCATCATTCATCTCTCTGCTTCCTCACTGTCGACCCAATGTGGCCACCCCCTCACAACCTGCTGCTATGCCCTCCCCACTGTGATGGACTTTATCCCCTCCTACCCTGAATCCAAATAGACCAGTCCTTTCTTGTCAATTTTGTCAGGGATTTTGTCACAGCAACAAGAAAAGTGACTAACACACATGCCACCTGGCTTTGCTGTCAAGCCTGTGAGCATCCATCTACATGGTGGGCCTCCAAGTAAAGTACAGTGGAAGCTTCATATCCTATCATCCAAAGAGAAGATCAAGGACCATAGACATGTCTGGGTACCCTGTGTACAAGTGTGTACCTCCACATGCAGTGCTGTGGCACTGAAATCCTGTCTTTAGACTCCTGCCACTCCACTTCTCACTTTTCTTCCCTACCCATTTCTCTCCTACTTTATCCCTTCTTTTCTTCTTCTCCCTTCTTCCCACCCTAAGCCAAACCTTCCACACTAATTAAACCCAGGCTGTGTTCAGCAGAATGCTTGGACTCTGTGATGGTTAGGTTTTGTTGTCAACTTGATCTTTTTAATTATCTTGGGTAGGTGTCTCAGGATGTTTATAGGAAGGCAGCCTCTCAGTATGGAGCAGGATGTAAAGAAATTCAAAGAAGCTAGAACTAAACATCCTTTCCTGTGTGGGCAGTGCAGGAAGGAAATTCCAGAGACTCAGGAAGCCACTAAGTCTGGGGAAGGGTTGCGGGATCCCACCCTAAGGCTATATAAAGGGGAAAAAATTCTCTCCTGGCCTCCCTGCTTGTTGGATGCTGGTGCTTGTTCATGCCTTGCACTCGCATCCTGCTTTCCTACCCTTCCTGGACATCAGAACCCAGTTCCCTCGGCCTCACATGGTGGACTGAAGAGCAGCCGCTCCCCAGGGAGCCATCAGGCCTTCTGGGCTGGATTGGGACTTCTGAGGCCTCCAGCCACGTGGACTGAACAGCTACTGGTTCCTTCACCTGTGGGCCTGCAGACTACTATTATTGGACTATCATAAGCTACCCCAATAAATTCCCTTTTACTACAATTCATTCTGTCAACTCTGTTTTCTCTAGAGAACCCTGACTAATACAGACTCCTTAGCCCCAGGGCCCTCAGCTCTGGCAACCAGGAGTGATGCAGGCCAGGGTTCAGTCCTCCAGCAGCCCCTGCCCAGCCCAACTCTATATCAAGTCCAACCTGGATCCCAATCTAGTGGCTCTGAATCCCACTGCTACCCCAGGGCACCATGGGAACTACAGGGATAGTCTTGGCCTGGGGTGGAGGAGGAAGTGCTAAGAAAGGATATTTCATCACAGGCTTCAGTACAATCCTAAGGAAGATTATCAACTTGTGGCAGAAAAGCAGAACCAATTGTGGCAGCCTTCAGAGACCAATCTATGAAAGCTCATTGGGCACTATGGGCCACAGATGGGAAGAAAGGCAAATGCCTGCCCAGCTCTGCAGCCCCAGGTTAGGGATCACAATGGGAACTGTGTCTTTAGCATCTGTCTCAAGGCTTAGAGTCTGAACTTATGAGCCAGGCCATACTGGGCCTGTTCATGACGCTCCTATATTAGTCTGCTTGGGCTATCTGAGTCAAATATCATATACTGAGTAGTTTGAAAAACAAGACCTTATTTTACATAGTTCTAGAGGATGGAAAGTCCCAGATAAGGTTCTGGCCAATTGGGTTTTTGGTAAGGGATCTCTTTCTATCGTAGAGACAGTCACCTTCTCCCTATGTTCTCCCAAGGTAGTTCTATAGTTCATTGGGACAGAAAGATGAAGAGGGTGGGAGCAGGGAGAGAACAAAGAGTTGTCTGATGTCTCTTACTGTAAGTATGCTGCAATGGTCTGGACATAGCTAGAGTGTACTATAGGACTCCTTCATTGTGGGGGTGCTGAGGTGGTGAAACATTTAAGAGGAGTAGCCAAGTGGGGGGTAGTAGGGTCATTGGGGTTCTGCTCTTAAAAGATGTTGTCATAGTTCTCAGAGAATCCCAGCTATTTTCTGAAAGAATGAGTTACTTTACAAAGCAAGGGTGCTCATCCGTCCCTCTGTGTAGCTTCCTGTCTCCCATGTCATTTCTCTCTTGATTGCATTTTCACCATTTCACCATAGCCAAGTGGGGCCCACTACAGAGGCTGAGTCAATAGGTCCACCCAGTCTTGGACTTTCAGCCTCCCAAACTGTGATCTAAATAAACCTCCTTCATTATTAAATACTCAACATCAGGTGTTTTGTTATAGCAACAGAAAACTAACTAATGTACTCATTAAACCTATCAGATCAGCACCATACACTTATGACCTAATTAAACCATAATTTCTTCCTCAAAAGTATTATTTCTAAGTGTACTAGGGGTTAAGGCTTCAACGTGTGAATTTTGCATGGACAAAAATTGTGAATGGACACCAGTCTATATATAGCAGGTCCTCAGGAAATGGAGTTCCATCCTCCCAATTAGAAGAAGACCAAGGATATTTCAGGCTTATGTTGGTCAGGGTCTGCACATGGAGCATGTGAGTGATGGTGTACTGCTCTGGGTGAGGCTGGGATCATAAAGGAGGTGGCAAACTTTGTCCTGACAAAAGCTCTGTTGAGAGTGTGGGACATTATGTTACACAAGTTCTGACCAAATTGAGTTTATATGTGCTGATTTCAGTCTTCAGAGCTGGATGGGAAGGAGGGTTGGAACACTGATGCCTTAAGGACAGTCCCTGACCTTCCTGCTTCTTCCCCTCTCTCAAGCCATGGGGATGTTACAGGAAATTGAGGCAGACAGACCAGCATCAGAGACAGAGTGGAGAATCATGATGCATGTTTGTTATCAGGCTAGCCTTGGCCCAAGGGAATCTCCCAAAGCCTGAGCACTGAGCTCTGATGGCTCAGACATTTTATAGGTAACATGGCAGGCAGTTTGACATCACCTTGAGTTCTTTACACTATTTGGTGGGTAAAACTTCTGGGCCACATGACTGGGGGTCTACAACTGGAAACTTACAGACCTTCAGGGATGTTTGCCCATGGCTGCACTAACCAGATAACATATAACAAGCAGGATGCAGCTGATTACATTGGGAGGAGACTAGGGCTCATGCTGTTTCCCTGGTAAAGGCTTGTACACTAGAAACTCTGTCTTAAATTATCCTCTGGGTCTGGTTCCTCTATCAAATTTCTTCTACCACAGTCTATCCCTTTTGATGTGTTTGAGGTAGATACTATCAAGAGACATCACCTATTCCTGTATCATCACCCTCTGGCATTCTTGAAGGAGCATTTGAAATTTGATGGATTTTTAACTGGGTAGAGATGATCCAGGTGATTAGATTGATAATGCAGAGGCTGAAACAAAGGAGTGGGTACCAGCTCATGTAAGCTTTCATTTCCTGGGTAAACTTAGGCCAGGGCTCACTTGAGCTAAGGTATGGGCTACAAGAAGCAGAAAATACTTCTCAGTTGACTACATTCAAATAGAATATGGCCAGGGAAGTCCTCTGACATCGACTCTAATCTCCCGGAGCTGTTGCTGCTAGGCTTATAGGAAATATCAACACCAAGAGCATAAACCCTGGGAGTTCCTCAGGCTTCTGACACTTTTCCACTAGTCAGCCACTGGGGCAGGGCTATAGATTTCTCTACTTTCTGCCATGCATAAACTAGTCAGCATCTGGAGTGACTATAACAGGGCCATAGTCTCCTTCTCAGCAGGGGCAGGTGTCCGCTGGAGCTTGAACTTGAGGGTACTCCCTGGGTCTTTGCTTGCTCCCCAGCTTTCACGATCTGCTGAGGATGCTGTCCTCTTGACACAGATGTGATGACACTAAGGGATGATACCTGAAACCTTAACAGCAGTTGGGGTAGGCAGCACCCATAAGTGAGATCCGGTCTATAACAGTTGGAGAGGTTCTTCTTTTTCCTAATCTTTTGTCTATATTATATCTCTTGGCTAATGGGGATGAGCCCGATTCCCTGGGGGGAATGGGGGTCTCCTTGAGTGGAGCTGATCAAAAGCAAATTATCAATATATTGAAGCAGGGTACAATTGAGGGCTTACATGGGAAAGGCTGTCATGCCTGGAGCTATTGTCTTCCCTAACAGTGTAGGGGCATTCTTGAACCCCTGTAGGAGCCTCATCCAGGTCATCTGGGCTTTTCTCATGGTTCCTGGATCTTTTTTTAAATTTAGAGGCAAACATTAGCTGACTAACCAGAGCCAGGTAGAGGCAGAAGAAAGCATAAGTTAATGTAAGAGCTTAGTATTTTAAGCTTTAAACACATGACTAAGAGAAGTGGATCACTATATTTAGCATTGGGCAGGGAAGCCTGTTAGCCTCAATCTTTTTAATTGTAGTATTCTGTAGTTATTCTCTTGTGTGCTTAAAACCACGTAGGCAACCAAAATTAACTAAGCATTGTATGTTCACAGGTCAGTAAGGGCTCTGTTGGAGAGACTCTTAGGGACCTGTGAGAAGCTCTACAACTCTCTGCCTGGTGCCATCTACTAAGATAAGTCAAGGCTGTGTTCACCCCATGGATTCCTTTGGAAGCATTTGTATGTCATGACTCTCCTCTTGCAGACTTCACACTGATTTGAAGAACATCTCCAGGTCTCCCTGTTCTCCATGATCAAAAATAAGGTGAAATACCAGAGCTACAGAACATATTAGAAGTGTCCCATTGTCTTCTGTGGCATTTTGAGCCAGTTTTATGACATCTTTAAGTATTTCATTACTGTCTCGTAATATCATTTATTTTTATTAATATAACTTATATTACTAGAGCACTAAGCATATTAGCATGTGAACCTTATAATTGTAACCTCAAACATAAAGATGTTTGTCTTCCTAGAGAGACAGAAGAGGTGGCAAATTATTAGTCTCTTGTAATTAATAGCTCTTTTAAATTCCAGAACAAACAGAAATTAGGCAAAGGAACCCCAATCTATTAGACAGGCTAAGCACATATTAAGTGGTGAGAGGAGATGCCTTTCTTCAGTCTATTGATGAGTGCTTGGCAACTATCATACAAACTCCAGCTGGCCACTCCCACTGAGGTAATCTAACTGACCAGTCACAAGGATTGTGGGAGTTGATCACACTCCCCATCCACAATTTGGTAGGTCTGACTTACTGAGCACCCCAGGGTGTCTTGCTATGTTTCTTAAGTCCTCGATGATTTGTTCAATCTCCTCTTCAGGTCTATCAGGTGGAATACAGTCTGATAGCAAGGGCCCATGCATTCTGGATCCCAGACAAAGGCCAGGTGGTGCCATCCAGTCAACCATAAGCTGCTCCTGGACACAGTTGAGTCCCACAGTGACAGTAGCTCAAAGGATCAGCTTTGTCTGTGAATAGAGGGCACAACAGGGTTTCCCAGCCAATGCACAAAATATTATAGGAAACTTTGGCACAAAGAGCAGCACCAGAAACCTAGTGGAAAATCACAATGAGTGTTTATTTTTGTATCAGCATGGACCCAGGGGACTCTCTTCTAAAGCCTGAACACTGAGCTCTGCTCTGGTGGCTCAGAGGTTTTATAGGCAGTATGACAGGCAGTTTGATATCACCTTGAGTTCTTAACATGTTTGGTGGGCTAAAGTTCTTGGCTAGGTGACTGGAGACTACAAGAAGAAAATTACAGAGGTCCAGGGGATTTTGCCTATGGCTGCAATAATAAGATAACATATTATAAGCAGGGTACAGCTGCATAGAATGGGATGAAACTCAAGATTATGCTGTCTCCCTGGTTAAGGCTTGCACAATAGAAACTGTAAAGCAGGATATGGCCTTGGGATAAAGGGGCTTTAGAGAATCATCTGGGTCTGATTTCTCAGACACAAGGATACTACAATGACTGCTGTGCTTCCCACCACATAGTGTTCATCCTAGCATGAAAGCGAGTATGCTGAACCAGGAGCAGGAGAGAGGGCTGTCTCAGCAGGCTCTATGGGGTCCCTGTGAGTTGGCAGCCCCAGTTTCCATCTCACTAGCACTATGCATCTGCGATGGTTTGATTCAGGTGTCCCTCGTAAACTTAAGTATTCTGAATGCTAGGTCCCCAGCTGGTGGGAACTTGGGAACTGGAGCCTCCCGGAGGCAGTGTATTATTGTGGGCAGGTTTATGGGGGTTATAGCCAGCTTCCCCTCACCAGTGTTTGGCACATTGTCCTGCTGCTGTTGTCCACCTGATGTTGGCCAGGAGGTAATGTCCAGCCTCTGCTCATGCCATGGTTTTCCCTGCCATCATGGAGCTTCCCCTTGAGTCTGTAAGCCAAAATAAATCATTTCCTCCCACAGGCTGCTTCTGATTGAATGTTTGTCACAGCAAGGAGAAACTGACTGCAACAGTCAATTGGTACTGAGAAGTGGGGGTTGTTGCTACTAGAAACCTGATTGTGTGGCTTTTGGCCTTTTGGAACTGATTTGCAGGAGGAATGTGGAAGGATCTGAAATTTGGGCCTAAGAAATACATTCCAATGTTATAAGTAGAGTTTGATGGGCCATTCTGGCCAGAGTGGAAAGACCTGAATGCTGTAAGAACTATGGACTTGAAGCTTTTGCTTATTAGGAGAAGATAGAACTTTGTCGGGACTGGTCTGGAAGCAGTTTGTGTGAGAGACTTGCTGTATTCTGCCTGCTTGTGTCCTGAGAACTTGTTGCTTTGTATAGAAATGGACTGTTGTGAGCAAATATACATGGCAGTGTATTGTTGGGAGTGGGCTTATGGGTATTGTAGCCAGCTTCCCCCTTTGCCAGTGCTGGACACACTTTCCTGCTGCTATTGTCCACCTGATGATGGCCAGGAGGTAATGTCCAGCCTCTGCTCATGAAATTGATTTCCCTGCCATCATGGAATCTGTAAGCCAAAATAAACTTGTCCTCGCATTAGCTGCTTTTGGTCAGGTGCTTTATCTCACCAATGAGACGTTAACTGCAATAGCCTTCCTGGGGTCTGACACTCTAAAAGTGACACTCTGGAAGAACCTACATATGTCTCGTCACCAAAATTAAGACCTGGTGCATTTGCTATTGCTGAATGAAAAGCACACCAGAATGTGCCTGAAAATGTGCCCCAAACTAACCAAAAAATTCAGCATTTGGGGTCTTTATTTTCCCAAAGACTTGAAATGCTGGCCTGGGATGATGTCCCTAAATGTGTGTGGGCAGGCTCATGTTTTAAGTGCTTGATCCCCAGCTCATAGTACTATTTGAGGAAGTTGTAGAAACCTTTAGAAAGGTTTCTTGGAAAGGGAGACTAAGTGAACCAGTTCCCTCACTCTCTAAGTTATCTGATACTCATGCCTTTAGCTTGGCTTTTTTGTTATTTTATGTATTTTTTATTTTTTTTAAGTTTTATAACTTCCATAATTGTTGACTAACTTCCATAAATATAGATAATAATCCATTATAATTCCCTCCCCACCCTCCCTCATATCTCCTCCCCTTCTCAAATGGTCTCTATTTAGTTTCAATGTCATCTTTTCCTCCTATTATGACGCTCATGTGTAGGTATTATCAGGCACTGCAAAATCACGAATATCAAGGCCATTTTGAAGCTTGCGTTGTAAGTAGTCCTACCCTTCCTTTGGCTCTTACAATCTTTTCATCACCTCTTCCACAAGAGACTCTGAGGCTCAGGAAGTGTGATAGAGATGTCCCAGTGCTAAACACTCCACTGTCATTTCTTCTCAGCACTATGGTGTCTTTTGAATTATCCCAGTGGTCACCACCATTTGAAAAAGGAAGATTCTCTAGCCAAAAGTGAAAGTAGCATTGTTACTTGAATATGAACATAAAAAGAACTTAAAAGGCAGTTTGGTAGATAAAATATATTCATTTATCCAGACAACAGCAGGCATTACTCACCTAGGGCTCATGACCTCACCCACCATAGGCTTTTGACTATGTCTTCAGTACCAGGCATGTATTCTCTTCCAGGGAGTAGTTGGTTTCCCCCCCCCCCAAAAGACATGCCACTATTGGCACATTTGGCCTGACTTGTCTTAAGGCTTGCAAGATCCACTGCTGTTCACCACCATTGATGACTTCTCTCTCCCATAAGGCTGCTTTTTCCAGCTTTCTGTCAGCTGGTTAACAGAGAGGAGTTTTCCAGCTCAGCTCCACGTTGATTTTTCAGTGACCTGCAGCCCAAGCATATGTGGTCTTCAACAATAGGGTCTTACCATCTCATTCTGGTGGGCAACCAAAAGCCTTGGCAATGGCCTGTAATGTTTTGGTGTCCTCAGGAAACTCCCTGGCCAAAAACTCACTGGAAGGAATCCCATCCCTGCACTGAAATTTTTCTAGTAATAATCCATGGCTTTGTGGTGTGTCATTATCCAAAGAAGTAGGTTTCCATATGGCTTATTCCAAACCTCTTAAATTTTAATTAACCCTTCTTCCTCCCTTCCTTTACTCAATCCCTTTCCCTGACCCCACTTGGTCCATTTCACCCCTAGTAATCTCTTCATTTACTTATATATGTGCAATAACCTCCCCTTAAGTCTCCCCTCTCCTCCCTCCATTATATCTTAGCTTTCTGGCCTCTACTACTGATTTTTATTCAAACTCACATGCAAGTCTAAACATTTGTAGCTAGGATCCACATATGAGAGAGAACATGTGGCATTTAGCTTTTTGGACCTGAGTTATCTCACCCAACATCCCTTCATGGTAAAAGCTCTAAAGAAAATGAAAATAGAAGGAACATATCTTAACATAATAAAGGACATCTATCACAAACTTGTGGCCAACATTATACTAAATGGGGAAAAACCCTGAGCAGCACCATCCAGTGAACTCATTAGTAATAAAATGAACTCAACCAGTTGTGTTCTTTGTGGATAACTTTAAGTGTATTTTGGAGGGTATGCCAAAGCCACACTTTATATTGTTACCTGAGTTTCATGCCTACATGTGTCCCTCTCCTCCCAGAGAGAAGGAGCTGACAAGCATAATTCCTGTATCTGTCCACCCCTGATGCAAGGTGCTACAATGCACCAGGACCTCAACAAACTTGCTGTACTAACTCTAAACCACTTCTGAAATTTCTGCTAGAATATCCCAAATGTCAACACTTCTAGAGTCTGAAAAGGAATTCAACCCTGTTGAGGAAAAATATTTTCAAGTCCACTAGCAAGGTAAATGTCTTCCCATTTGACCTGAACTGACATGTAACTGTGCTATAAAGGCTGCACCTGCAGTACCTCAGTTGCTTCAAAACACAGGCTCTTATTTCTTGCTCATATCATGTCCATCAGCTGGGTCTGGGCTCTGCTGGGTCTCACCCACAGTAAGGAATTCAGGCTAATAGGGCCTCTTCTACCTAGAGCTCAGCCACATTCATGACAAAGTGTGTCAGTTTCCTATTGCCACTGAAACAAATTACCACACCCCTTAAATGGCTTAAAATAGTGCAAAAATATGACCTCACAGTTCTAGAGGTTGAAGTCAGAAATGAGCCATTTTCACTGAGTGAAAATCAAGGTGCTCCTAGAGGCACTAAGGGGAAACACATGTCTTGCTTTTTCATACTTTCTTTAGGCCACTTGCATTCCTTGGTTCAGGGCCCCTTCCTCTATCTTCAGAACCAGCAACATAGTGTCTTTAACACTCTCTCTCTCTCTCTCTCTCTCTCTCTCTCTCTCTCTTTCTCTCTCTCCCTTCTCTCTCTTTCTCTCTCCCTTCTCTCTCTCATCTACTTTCAATGTTGCATATTTTCTCACTCTGATTCTTCTGTTTCCCTCTCATAATGACTTTGAGGTGACCTTGACACACCTGCATAACCCAAAACAGTCTTTCTGTGAAGCTCCTAAGCTTAATTCCACCTACAGCATGCTTTTTGCCATGTAGAGTGACATTACTTATATGGTCTAGGGATTATGATGTGGCTTTTGGAGGCCATTTTTTAGTTGGTCACACAGAAAAAGTGATGATGACCAATCACACACAAGGCTTAAATAATCTGCCCAGAAGGAGGACCCTTCATGTGGAAAGAGAGATGGTGATGCTTTAATACAGCCCGTGGATGTTGTCATAAGGCTTTTTCACAGGGGTTATGGACTGATTAAAGGAAATGAGCTCATGTGATTCTGATGTTGGCCACTAACCTTTATTGTTTGTAGTTATTTCTTGATGCTGGAACCAAACACCAGACCAAAAGCAGCTGATGTGAGGAAAGAGTTTATTTTGGTTTATAGTCTCAAGGGGAAGCTCCAAAACCGCAGAGGAAAACATGACATGAGCAGAGGCCAGGCGTCACCTCTGTCACAGCAAGTGGAACCAGCAGCAAGAGTGAACTGAACCAACATCTGAACTCTCAGAGCTAAAAAACATCAAGGTCTCTGCCCCAGCCGCACACCTCCTTTTGGCAAGGCTCCTGCTCCCAAATTGCCACAAGCTGGGAACCAAACATTGGAAACACATGAGTTTATGGGGGACAACTGATTCAAAACACACAATTGTGGTCAGAATGCTGAAGTACGGACTATATTAAACATGTGACACTATAAATTATTAAAACTAATATAAGAAGTAGAGAAGCTGAACACACTGATGCTGATTTGAGAAACTGAGTATGCCATTTCTTGAAAAGAATACTGTAGTCACAGATGCCCCCTGATGAAGTCTATCAAAAACTTCAGTGAAGAAATTATACTAATTGTACACAGACCGCTTCTGAGAAAAGAGAATGAAGATAAAACTATGTCCAAATTTTAAGGGTTTTTGGCCTACTTATTATGGTTTAAATAAGTGTCCCTCAAAGGCCAGTGTGTAAGAGGTTTGGTCCCCATCAGCGCCCCTGGAAAATGGTGGAAACTTTAAGAGGTGAGGTCTGTGGGAAGCTTTTAGGCTTTGAGGTGTGTCCTCAAAGGAGGTTATGGTACCCTAAACCTTTCCCCTTCTTCTTTTCCACCAATTCAGCCACTTCTTTCATGATCCACTGCCTCACCAGAGGCTCATGGCCATAGGAATGGATCATAACGGGAATCTCCACAGCCCTATGCCAAAACAAACTTTTTGTCTTTGTAAGTTGATTATCTTAGGTATTTGTTATAGTAACACAAAGCTGACTAATACAAACTCTAGTCCAAAATCTAACAAAGGCATTACAAGAAGACAAAACCACAGACCAATAACATGCCTCTAGATACAGACACAAAAATCCTTAACAAAATATTAGCAAATTGAACCCAGAATTTTTTAAAAGGATAATACAGTATGAGCCAGTGCAGTTGCTCCCAGGAATGCAAAATTCTTTTATTATTTCAATATCAATCAGTCAGAATAACTCATCATATTATCGGAATTAAAAAGAAAAATCATACAACCATCACCACAGATGCGGAACAGCATTTAACAAAGTTCAGGACTTCCTTATGATGCAGACCTGCATTATAGGAGGAATGATGGAAACAGCTTTCACCTTTTAAGGGTGTTTCAATGCTATACATAACAATGAGATATTCAAAAATTTTACCTTAAAATGGAGAATATGGCAAGAATGCCTACTCTTACTACTTCTGCTCAACATTTACTGGACACCACTCTTCACTGGAGAAAGATGGCAATGAAAATAAATTAAAAGGTGAAAGACTGGATAGAAAGAATTAAAACTATCTAGAATTAATAAGTGAATTTAATACTGTGAACACCAAGTAATTTTACAACTATCAACTGTATTTCTATGTACTCACAAATGATTAGATTATAAAATTTTAAAGAATGCTATTTGACTACAATGGGTCAGACTGAGAGAATACTTTGACTGGGTGTTGGAATCACATTTAAGGTGATAATCATGCATGATTTGAAAATTAAGTTAAAATAATTCTATTACAACAAAACATCAAAAGAATAATTTATTACATCAAAAGAATAATGTTAGGAATAAATTGAATAAATTTAGCAAAAAGGCAATACTTGTACAGTGAAACAATAAAACATCACTGAAAGAAATAAAATGACCTAAATAGGAGGGTGTGGTGGCACATGCCTTTAATCCCAGCACTTGGGAGGCAGAAGTAGGAGAATTGCTATGAGTCCAAGGCCATCCTGGGACTATATAGTGAATTCCAGATCAGCCTGGACTAGAGTAGACCCTACCTCAAAAAACAAACAAACAAAAAAGATCTAAATAAATGGAAATATTTCCTATTTTCCTGGATTGGAATATTTAATATTGTTAATATGACAAAACTACCCAAAGGAATCTACAGACTAGAGTAAAATCCTATCACTTATTAATAGAAACATAAAACCCATTCTAAAACTCAAATAGACTCTTAAGAGACCCTGAGTAGTCAAAATGCTCCTTAGAAGAATTAAACTGGAAGACGCATGTTCTGATTTCAAAACTTACTAAACATCTACATTAATCAAGACTGTGTGGTTCTGGCAGGCAAACAGTTATAGACCAATGGAATGGAGTAGAAAGCCGGAAATAAACCTTCACACATATGGACAACTGAGTTTTAATAAGGGTGCCAAGACTAAATAAGGCAGAAAGAAGTGTCTTCACAACAAATGAAATTATATCCACATGAAGAGGAGTGAACTTGGACCCTGACCTCAGACCATGTACAAACATGCTGGGGTGATAGCTCAGTGGCTAAAAGTGCTTGCTGCGCATTCCTGACACCTGGAGTTCAGGTGCCCAGAAGCCACCTAAACCCACGTGCTGAATGTCTACAATTCCAACGTGCCAGGACAAAGGCAAGTGGATTGAAGAAAACCCTGAAGCTTGAGAGCCAGCTAGTCTGGCATAAGAGTAGCAGCAAGAGAGACTCTTTCTCAAACAAAGTGGAAGGCCAGGCAGGACTGACACCCAGAGGTTGTCACATGAGCCTTAGCACACACACACGTGCCCCACCTTCAACATAACCCATAGAATGAAACAAAATATTTGCATTTCATATATCTGATAATGATCTTGTATCCAAAATATGTAAGAGACTTTATAACTCAACAACAAAAAGACAATGACCAAATTTTATCCAAAATGAAAATAAAAGGATTTTCACACACATTTCCAACAAGCATAAAAGGCCATTAAACCACACTGAATATCATCAGTTATTACAGAAGTGAAAATCAAATCACATACCCTCTGGGATGACGATAATGAAATGAGAAACAGAATCAGCGACTGTCAGTAAGTATAGGGAGAAGCTGGACTCTCCACATATTACTGCTGGAATGTAAATTTGTGCAGCCACTCTGGGAAACAGTTTGGTGGTTTCTGAAAAAGTTAAACATAGAATTACCATATGACTCAGAAATCTATTTCTAGATATATACTCAACAAAACTGAAAACATTCTACAGGAAGCTTGTACAAGAGTGTTCACAGCAGAACAGCCCCAAAGTAGAAGCGACCAAGTGTCCATGAATGGATAATGTACAAACAAAATGGTTGCTCTGCACAATAGAATACTCTTCCACCATTGAAAATTTTGGAGTGCCCATAGTGTTGAAGCATGGCTGGTCCTTGAACACATGGTGCTCAGTGAAATAAGCCAGGGTCAAAGATTGGGTTCTAGAACACTTAAGTCCACAGACACAGAAAGTAGATGAGTGGCTGAGATGTCCTTGAAGGAAAGAGACTGGAGACTAGTGATGGATAATAAAGGGTTTCTGCTGGGGGGGGTGTTAGCAAAGTCTACTAAAAATTATTGATGTACATATGTTAACACGCTTCTAAAATGTTTTTTATTTATTTGCAAGCAGAGAGAGAGAGAGTGCCAGAGAGAGAATTGGCACACTAGAGCACCCAGCCACTGCAAACTCACTCCAGACATATGCACCCCTTTTGTGCATCTGGCTTTACATGGGTACTGGGGAATCAAACTTGGATCATTAGGTTTTGCAGGCAAGTGCCTTAGCCTCTGAACCATCTCGTCAGCCCTAACATGCTTTTTACTTTATATAAATTATTTCTCATTTTTTTCAAAAATAATCTGTGCAATATAGAAATGTGAATCAAAAAGCAAATGCTACTCTGTAATAGTATTGATAGTAGTCAATAAAATAAAACATCATTTGTAATACCAATAAAACCCACAATACATTAGGAATATTTTTAATGAAGCATATTCAAACCCTGTGCATTAAAAAGTATGAAACATTCCTGCAGGGAATCAAAGAAGACAAGTAAATAAGACAGATCAAGTTTATATTAAAGAACACTCAACACTGATAAGATATTTATTTTTTCTCAAATTCATCTCTACAGTAGTCTATTTTACCACTTATGTGAAAAAAAGCAAAGCTCTAGAGTCCCCAAGACAATTTTGAATAAGGAAAAGCAAAAGACACTACAGGATTTCAGAACTTTAGTACATTCATAGTAACTATGACTACCTGATTCTAGCGCTTCAGTACATTCATAAAAACTATGGCTACCTAACTCCAGAATATCCACAGCAACTATGTCTCCTTGATTCCAGGACTTCAGTACATCCACAGTAACTAGGTCTGCCTGATTATAGCAGCACTTCAGGACACCCACAGTAACTAACATTCACTACCTGATTCCAGCACTTCAGTATAGCTGTAGTAACAGTGACTACCTGATTCCAGCACTTCAGCACACCCACAGACTATGACATGTACTCATGTAAAGGGTAAGCCAATGGGACAAAACTGAAAAGAATAGAAAAAGGCCCACAAACTTCAATTGATTTCAAAATAGGCACCACAATAATTCACTATGGAAGGAGAATCTCTTCAACAGGTACTTTGCAGCCATATGGGGAGGGAAGAGGGAACCTCGTTCCCTACCTCATATCATATATGAAATAATTAATTTGAGAAAGGTAAAAGACCTAAATAAGAAAGGTAAAATTATTATAGTTCTAGAAGAGAGCAGAGATTATCTTCAAGACCTTGAGAGAGGCAAATATTTCTTAGAACATACACAAAATATCAGTGATTATATGAAAAAAGAAAAGACTCAAAAATCAAAATTCATCTTATCAAAATAAATCATCCTCCCCCCCACACACATGTTCATTGCCCTTCTACTTTCTGCCATGAGCTAAATTTACTCAAAACCCTTACCAGACCTGTGTTCTCTGACACCCAAACCTTCCAGATCAATGAACCAAAATAAACCTCTATTCTTCACAAATTAAAAAAAGTCACTTAGAGAATGAAAAGAACGGATGCTCCTATATCTTGTTTAGCAGCACTGAGCTCCAGCACCTTACCCCCTGTCATGGTTTGATCCAGGTGTCCCCCACAAACAAATGAATGTGTTCTGGGTCCTCAGCTAATGGTAATTTAGATTTTACAACCTCAATGGAGCGGGCTTATGAGGTTATAAGCCAGCTTCCCCTTGCCAGTGTTTGGCACACCTTCCTGCCACTGTTTGCAGTGCTGCGGTGGAGGTGATGTCCACCCCTCTACTCATGCCATAGTTTTCCCTGCCATGATGGAGTCTCCCCTCCACAAAGCCAAATAAACCCATTCCTCTACAAGTGACTTTTGTTTGAGTTCTTTCTGCACAGAAACTAGAACACTGACTACAACACCTTCTCTGCTCTAGACCTTTCGTCTTTCTATCACGTAGACTTTGATAGGTTGTGAGAAATGAGTGCAACGCTATCTGATTCAATAGCTCTCCTGCCTAACAACTAAGCCTACATCCTAACAGTGTTTTTGTTAATATCACTAGGCCAGGGTTTGCTCAAGTCTTGACATTAAGTTGTTGTTGTTACAGTCAGCGCATGCCGCTGGGATGAATCTCCAAACCAGCACAGTTTGTGGGAGGAAGGAATTTAATGAAGCTACAGATCCAGGGGAAGTTTCATAATGGTGAAAGAGGCTTGACCCCCTTTCACAGGTCCAAGCAGAGAGAAAGAAGTTAATCCCCATCAGCTTGAAGACTAAGTCAAGTTTTTTTGTGTGTGTGATCTTCCATTGCTTTCATGTCTGTTCTAGTTTTGATTACTTTTCCCTCCCATAGCCTCTTGAGTATATTTGCTCTCTTCAGTGTGATATATTCCATCCAGTACTCTCTGTAGGGTTGCATTAGTGCTCACATATTCATAAAGCCAGTTTTTATCAAAGATAGTTTTTCTTTCACCTTCTATTTTCAGGGATGATTTTGTTGCTTATAGTAGTTTGTGTTGGCAGCCATGGTTTTTCAAATTGTGAAATATGCAATTCCAAGACCTTCTGGCTTTTAGATTTTTCATTGAAAAATCAGATACAAAGAAAAAAATGAATATAATTCAGATGGGCTTACCTTCGAATGTGATGAGCTATTTTTCTCTTGCAGCCTTTAGTGCTCTCTCTTTGTTTTCTGTGCCTAGTGTGTTTCAGCCTCCCAATCTATTTCCTCTATCTTATCCTTGAGGACTGATCATCTGTCCTCCACATGATCTATTCTGTTGGTGAAGCTTTCTCATGAGCCTTTAAAATTATGTTTAATTATTTAATAATTGATACATAAATTTTAAATTTAAAAAAAAAATTTTAAAAATATTTCAGTTATTTAAATTTTTTGTTTTCTATTATGTTTTTTTAAAAAAAAATAAAAATAGGGACAGGGAGAAGAGAAATGGAAGTACCATCATAAGATTTGCTCATACAATGTATCTAAGGATAATAATGATAAAAATTAAAAAATAATATTTAAGTTATTTAAATATTTGTGTTTCTATTATGTTTTTCTTCATTGTCTCCATCTTCATTCTTTGATTTGACTTTCTTATTGTCTCTTGGAAGTCATTTCTGAATTTGATCTTGTCCTCTGAGTTCTTTCCTCTGTGTCTTAAGCTCTGTTGTGCTTGTTGATTCTCACCTATTTCATTCATCCATATATCGAGTACTTTTTGATTCTCTTCCATTTCAATTAGCCATTTGGGGTCAAATCAATTTTGTTTTTTTACACTTATTGTAACTATATTTTAGGATTCTGTACTTGGAGTTTCCTCTAAGTAGTTTTCATCAGAGGCTTCTGCTTAGCTTGCCTTGGTTTCTTCCTGTGTTGTTTATTTTTGTGGTTTGCCTGTCTGAGATAGTCCTTCTGTCTGCTGAGAATGCAGTAACAGTGGCTCTTATAGAGCCTGTGTTGAGTGGACTGTCCTTGATCCTGGTAGGTCTGAGATGGGCACACCGGAAGCTGAACAGGCTTCTCCTTGTCCATGCTGTCTCTTGGTGGGTCTGGGGCTGAGTGTGGACCAGCTCAGAATGTTGCCGGCATGCAGGCCAGGGAGTGAGGTCAGTATCAAATGGGCCTGATCCTCAATCCAAGCTTGTCTTCCTTTGTGTTTCTAATCTTGGTTTCATTATGAACCACTAAAGCCATTTCTAACCAAAGGAGACAAAATGTGGCCAGTATTTAACAAAGGGTCAGACATACAGAAATTCTAAGTCTCTCTGATGGCCACCCTGCCCCTATTTTGGGGAGTCTGGCTTTCTTTGCTGACTCATACACAAGTTAAGGTCATATGCTAGATCACAAAAAACCTGGAGGCAGGAAGAAGCTTGAAAAGGACCACAAACAGAGGGCCTGTTCCAAGATGAGGAGAACCCCAGGGATAAGAATGCTGTGGGGATGGAAAGTAAAACAGTGAGATGTTTTGGTATCAGAGGGAACAATTTAAGAAGAGGATATTACAATCACTCATCCTGCTATTTCCTTGAGCTGGAGTCTTTTTCAACCTAGAGCTGCTGTTTTTGTTTAGACTAGCTGACTAGTGAGCCCAGCAATTCTCCAGTCTTTGTTCCCCACAGGACTGGGGTTAGAGGCATGCATGGCCACACTCAGTTGTTTGAGTGGGTATTAAGGGAATAGAGCTCAGATGGTCTCAGGCCATTTCAGGTCCCCATGCTTGCATGGCAAGTGTTTTTAAACCCTGAGCAATCTTCCCCAGACCCAGCTTGGTCCTTTCTCATTTATTTTCATTAATAGAAAAATCTTCCATTCTTGAATATATATAAAAAGTTATATGCTACACATTGGCAAATTGATACCTAATGTTGTCAGGCACAGTGCTTTACATCACAGCACCTAGGAGGTGCAGGCAAGAGGATCAAGAGTTTAAGGTCATTTTTGGTTGCATAGGGAGTCTGAGGCTAGCCTGGGCTACATGAGGCCCTGCAGCAAACAAAACAAAACTTAATGTTATATTTGACAGATATTTCTACGGAAATCAAGGAAAGCTTTTATTCAAGTTTCTCCTTTGTGTACCACATCTCCTCTTCCCAAATTCCTTTTTCCCTGTAAATCAATATTAGTACAAGAGACACATGGTGAGTAAAAAATTTGTATGTTTGGTGTTTACTACTGGCATTACTGAAAATTACTGCTTCCTACCACAATACCTACTGAGTAAAGTGTGGTGGAGTGAGTGGGCATTATGAGTCATTTCCAAACTTTCTATTAGAGGAAACTGTTAAAATAATACAATTTCTTAAGGCAGAAAAAAATTTTGACAACAACGTCTTTTTTTTCAGATCCTACTAAGTAATATGTTGACTTCTGAGTCAGAAATAAATCAGACCAGAGTTTTAAAATGGTTTAA
This sequence comes from Zapus hudsonius, assembly GCA_004024765.1. Taxonomy (NCBI): domain Eukaryota; kingdom Metazoa; phylum Chordata; class Mammalia; order Rodentia; family Dipodidae; genus Zapus; species Zapus hudsonius. The sequence continues at coordinate 63,046 of PVHP010002904.1, read as the reverse complement.
CAATGGTTCTTGTGTAGTAGATATGTTAAAGTATGAATGAGAAGATAAAGTGGATGAGTTCCTCTTGGTAAGTAGCTGATACTCTATCATGCCTGAGTGTGATGGTTAATCCTGATGTCTCAACTTGAAAGGATTTAGGGTCACCTAGGAAGCACACTCATGGGCATGTAAGAGGACATTTCTAGAGAGATTTTGCTGAGGAGGGACGACCCTGTCTGAATGTGGGTGGTGTCATCCTATGGGTTGGGGTCCTGATAGAAAAAGGGAGAAAGACAAATGAGCACTTGTGTTCATCTCTCTCGCTGCCTCTGACTGAGAACACAGTGCGACCAGCTGCTTCATGCTCCTATCCCCATGTTTTCCCACCATGATGGGCTGTAAGCATTAACTTTGAGCCAAAATAAGTCCTCCTTCAATTAGCTTGCTTTTGTCAGGTATTTTGTCTCAGCAATGAAAAAAAGAAGCAACCAATACAATGAGTAGGATTTCCTTCTGTGATATCTGATAGAGCAGCTGCTGCTCTACTGGCTTTCAACTTTCCGTGTGTGTGTGTGTGTGTGTGTGTGTGTGTGTGTGTGTGTGTGTGTGTGTGTGTGTGTTGGCATGCATGTGCCACAGCACAGATATGGAAGTCAGAGGACAACTTCAAGTGTCTGTCCTCACTTTCCACCTTGTTTGAGGCAGGATCTCTCATTGTTCACCGCTGCATTCACCATCAAGCTGGTAGTGAGCATCCATAAAAGTCTCCTGTCTCCACCTCCCTTCTTACCATACGTGCTCTGGGATTACAGACACTTTCATTATAGAATCTGCTTTTGCACTGGTTCTGGAGATCCAAACTCAGGTACTCACACTTATATCACTTTATCCACTGAGATGTTCCCTCAGCCCTCCTTCATTATTTTTAATATTTATTTATTTTCAAGCAGAGAGAAACAGTCAGAGAGAGACTGCTGCAAACAAACTCCAGACACATGTGCCTCTGTGCATCTGACTTTACATGGGTATTGGGGAATTGAACCCGAGGCTTTGGAGGCAAGCACCTTAACCACTAAGAAATCTCTCCAGCCCTCATTATTTTTAATTAAATTTCAAAAATATAGTTTAGATTTGCAGAAAATGTGCAAAACTACTTCATAGAGCTTTACATACCTAATACTCAGTTTCCCTAATGACTAACCTTAGTATGATGTATTTGTTATAATTAATGAACTAACATTGATATATTCATTTTAGCTGAAGTCCATTGTTTATTTGGATTTCCTTGGTGTTTGCCTGTGATGGTTTCATCCAGGTGTCTTCCACAAACAAATGTGTTCTGAATGCATGATCCCCAGCTGATGGAAGTTTGGGTATTGGAAACTTGTTGGAGCTGTATTATTGGGGACGGGCTTATGGGGGTTATATCCAGCTTCCCCTTGCCAGTGTTTGGCACACTCTCCTGTTGCTGTTGTCCACCTGATGTTTGGCAGGAGGTGATATCCACCCTCTGCTCATGCATTGTTTTCCCTGCCATGATGGAGCTTCCCCTTGAGTCTATAAGCCAAAATAAACCCATTTCCTCCACAAGCCACTTTTTGTTGGGTTCTTTTCTGAGAAGCAACTAGAAGTTAACCTCAACATTGCCTAATGTCCCTTTCCTGTTCCCCTGTTACTTTTAGTGTCATGTGTCCTTAACCTTCTTGGCTTGGCACAGGTTTGTTCAAACTAGAGCCTGTTTAACAAAGCATCCTGAGTAAATTAAGGCGCAAGCATATATGGCACAAACTGGAAACATCCTGTGATTTTAGATGGTGAAGAGCTGTGGGGCCTAGGAATTCCTCCTGTATAGCTTGGGAACACCCCCAGGGTAGCCTGCAAACAACCAAGCATAGCCTGAGAAAGGGTTTGGCTCAGCTTATGAGCTGGTGGCTCTGGAAGGCAGGAGCCAGCAGGGTCTGTAATGTAGTTATCTATGCAGCCCTGTGGTCATCAGCTGCACTATCTCCCCAATGCCCAGTGTGCCTCAGTGATGGAGCGATAGTTTTTTCAGTCTTCCTCTCACTCTCAACTCTTTGCTTGGCATGCAGGCCCATACTCTCTGGAGCTGTGGGTTTCCTCATGTGCTCCCACATGGAAAGTCCCAGATTGCAGCAGGATGTCCTCCTCAGTGCCCCATCCTGTCCTCCTTATCTCAGCTGCAGGCAGCCTGAATCACATTCCTCCCTTCTGAGTCACTGCCCTGGGCCTGGGCTGCCTTGCCTGCAGCTCTACATGGGGACCAGCACTGCCCATTTCATCTTTTACTTGTTCTTTTATTCTCCAGAAGCAATACTGATTGGTTTTTATTTCCCAAGTGAAGTGACTATTATTCAAAGAAGTCTTGTCCATTCTTAAGTTAGCTCCTTGCTTGTCTATATTCTCAAAAAATCTAGCCCCTCCACCCATCCTGAGTCTTCTATTTACAACATCATACATATGTCTTTGTGCCTATACTTCTATAAGTATTCAGACAGCATTTTGGTCAAAATACCCTAATCTTATCAGTTTGGTCCAGGTACACTTCCCATCCAACTCTTTGACACACTTATGACCATCATGCTTATCTTGGCCACTCCCTACCCTGAACTCTACCATTGAGTCACATCCCCAGCCCTTTGCTTTTATGAGACAGGATCTCACTGGGTATCTCAGGCTGGCTTGAACTTGCTATGTAGTTCAGATTAGCTTTGCACTCACAATCCTGCTGCTTTATCCTCCCCAGTGCTGGGATTCAGGTGCATGCCATCACACTTGACTCCCTTGACCATCTTTTTCTTTTTGCTTTTTAACATCCCTATGGGAGGAGGCTTTTTGCATTCCCTGCATGAATGGATGAAGAAGTGAAAATAAACTATCACAGTAAAATTATCACAGTGGTACCAAACATCCAAACTAAGTGATTTTTTTTTTTTTTGGATTTGCCAGAAACTTTGAGAGTAGGTAGCATTTGTTTTTGCTTTATTTTGTTTTTTTTTTTTTTTTTTTTTTTTTTTTTTTTTTTTTTTTTTTTTTTTTTTTTTTTTTTTTTTTTTTTTTTTTTTTTTTTTTTGATGTAGGGTCTCACTATAGTCCAGGCTGATCTGGAACTCACTGTGTAGTTCTAGGCTGGCCTCGAACACTCATCAATCCATCTACCTTTGCCTCCTGAGTGTTGGGATTAAAGGCATGCACCACACACCCCGACTAAGACTAGGTAGATTTTATTTCTCTTAAATAACTAGTAGACCATGGGCTGGGGAGATGGCTCAGTGGCTAAACACTTGCTGTGCATGCATTAGGCCCCGATTTTGGATGCCTAGAATGCATAGAAGGCTGGATGCAGTAGCATGAATGTCTGTAATCCTTGTAATGCCACTGCAAAATGCGAGGCACAGACAGAAAATCCCTGGCCAGCTAGCCTCACCTAGGCAGTAGCTGTCCTCTGACCTCCACACATGTGCCATGATATACCTGGACTCACACTCACATGCATACATATATAAATACATACACACAAACATACACACACAAAAGTAGTAGACACTGAATAATGTCATGTTGAATTCCAAGTTTTAAATACCTATAATACATGGTTGGGAGCTGATTATTTTTTAATTACTAGATTCTAGATAAACCACTAGGAATGCCAGGGGTTTTAGAAAATTTATCAGAGCACAACTTACTTAAAATCTCAAATGTTCTCTTTATGGTCATTGACATTTTTTACCTACAGATGAGTGTACCACTGCCTGGTGACCTCCATGGCATGTCTTTGTTGGGTGTGTATGAGTGCTTATTCTCAGAATGCTCTCAGGTGAATTATCCATTATTTTCACTTTAAATAACTCCTCATTATTCTATAAACATCAAGTGCCTCCGTATGTGTCAATTGATGATTAGCAATTTCTAGTTATTTCCCATATTGAAATTTTCACTGGTTCGGGAGCTATATGGTTATATTGCTGTTTCCTGTTCTCTGTGGTTTGATCAATAGATGTTTCTAGAACTCTATTTCTGCTGGCACTGCTGGGAGTCAGGGAATGCTAGAATTACAGATACTCATGCTACTGCATCCACTTTCCTTGCCTTCTAGATATCCTGACCTTGAAGATCTCAGCATGGTAAGCAAGGCACCTGTGGATTGGAGGGACTCCCAGGTCTCCTTGGGAAGACACTGGGTCCAGGGAAGGGACAAGGAAGCATTTTGGAGGAGGCAACTCCTGTGCTAAATGCTGAGGGATAACTGAATGCTGCAGGTGGCTGGGGTCAAGGGAACGAGCTGGCGACCTTGTGGGAATGAAATGTGACACTGAACATGAATCATTTAAGGAGACATTAAGCCAGACATTTTAGTGGCAGTGAAGGAGCACTATTCTGTGTACAGGCTGAAGTTCTGAGGATTGTGAAGCAAGGATGTGACGTCTCTGCCCTTACCATTACCCACTCTTCAGGAAGCAGTGGGGAACCAAGGAGAACCAACCAGCACATGTACTCCTGACATCTCTTTTCCCAGTGGCCTCAGGACAGGCTCATACCATAACAGATAGCCCAGCATCTGTGAGGCTGTTTCCTTCTTGGCTTGTGTTGTAGTCAACTTCTCCTTGCTTCACAGAAAGAACCCGACCAAAAGCAAGTTGATGGGAGGGAAAGGTTTATTTTGGCTTACAGACTCCAGGGGAAGCTCCATGATGGCAGGGAAAATGATGGCATGAGCAGAGTCTGGGCATCACCTCCTGGCCAACATCAGGTGGACAACAGCAGCTGGAGGGTGTATCAAACACTGGTAAGAGGAAGCTGGCTATAACATTCATAAGCCAACCCCCCCAAAAAACCCTCCAACAGGATTCCAATTCTAAAATTGCCATCATCTGAGGATCAAATATTCAGAGCATATTAAGTTTATGGGGGACACCTGAATCAAACCACCACAGCGAGTATGGGAAAAGAACATCAGCTTGAGTGTGGGCAGTAAGTCCTGAGAGGACAACAGGGGGAGTAGCTCACAAGAAGAACTTATAATGGCATCATCAAGGAAAGAATGGATCTGGGCTTTTCCTTGAGGAAGGGCCTGGATAGCAAGAGACTAAAGGTATCTGAGGCAATACTTCCTGCCTTACTTTCTCCTTCTGGTCCTCCCAACCCTGCTTATTGTAATGTAAAAGAAAAAAACAAAGGCCCTGGGGAGATGGCTCAATGGGCAAAATGCTCACAGCACAATCATGAGGACTTGAGTTCAAAATACCAGCAACTACATAAAATCCCTTATGGCTGGTAGCTGTAACCCCAGAGCTGAGGAGATGGAGGGAGGAGGAACCTTAGGGTTTGCAGGCTAGCTAGTTTAGTTCAGTGAGTTAGAACCTGTCTCAAAAAAATAAGGCGGAAGCTGGAGAGATTGCTCAGTGGTTAAGGTGCTTGCCTGCAAAGCAGAAGGACCTGAGTTCAATTCCCCAGTACCCATGTAAGGCCAGAGGCACAAGGTGATACAGGTATCTGCAGTTAATTTGCAGTGGCTGGAGGCCCTGGCATGCCCATTCTCTCCCTCTATCTGCTTCTTTCTCTTTCTTACTCTCTTAAATAAATAAGTAAATAAATAAATAAAATATTTTTTAAAATAAGGTGGAGAGCAACTGAGGAAGAAACTTGATGTCAACCTCTGACCTCCACACATGTGCACACACATGTTCACATGGCACTGCACACACATGCATTCACACACATATGAACACACACATACCTATGCCAAAAATAAAGACAAAAACAAAAAGTAGAGCTTCTTGAATGACAGACCCATCAGAGAATTTTCAGAAATGAAAAGAATCTCACTATGAGTCCCAATTCCCTTCTCCTGGGTTCACCAAGACAAGTTCTGTCCCTTTCCATTAGCTCAATCACACACACGCACACACACACACACACACACACACACACACACACACACACACACACACACAAAGGTCAAATAGATATCACATTTGGCAAAACTATTCAACATTTTTACTCTTGAAATTTTTTTATTCAGAAATTCATAAAGCATGTAAGATGAGTAAAACTCACTGCATAGTGTGGTTATGCCAATGGAAAGCAATTTTAATTAAATGAATCTACTCAGTCTTCCCTTCAAAGAAAGTTTCAGGTTTTCTCAGAGAAACAGATCAGAAAGGATACATGTGTGTGTGTATACAGAGAGAGAGAGAGAGAGAGAGACAGAGACAGAGACAGAGACAGAGATGGCAGCAGAAAACAGATTAACATGAATGCTATTTTATAGTTAAAAGATTAATAGTGATAAATGCCAAGGAAGTAATCCTTTGGAGAAGGGAGTGGATTGTGTGGGGTAGAGGTAACAAAGAAGAGGAGCTTAAACTTTGAACTTTGAATTTTTGAAAAAAAAAAACAGAGGAGCAGAAGAAAAAGCAGGAGGAGGAGGAAGAAGAGGAGAGAGCGAGAGCACAGTGGGTGTGCTGGCATACACATATAATACCAGAAGCATTTGGCACTGCACACATATGGCATTGCACACACATGCAGAAACAACTGAACAGATTCCTGGGTATGGAGACCTGACACATCAAATCACAGAATGCAATGTGGATAATGCATGTGCAGGATAATTTGGCGCTCCTCTCATACATGCAGTCTCCTTGCCCTCCTCATGGTAGCTGGAGACCAACCTTCTAAGGAAGAAGGGGCTGGGGTTTCCAGTGCATTGAGAGAGGGGTCTACTAACAGCCCTCCCTACTCCATAGGAGAGGTACATTTAAACATTTGAACTTCAGGTTCCCTAGGTGAGTATGCTGCTACTACCTACTAACCTTAGAGGATTACTGTGGCCACAAGACAGAAACAGAGGCCATTAGATACTTTGTATTCTGCTAGGTGTGGTCACTGTCTCATCAAGAAGCTAACATGCTCAGATTCAGGGGCAAAGAAGGCCCTCTGTCCTGATGGGTGTGGTGGGCAGAAGGAGGAGGGTCCAACCTTAAGGATGATGCTGCCTCCCATGGTGAGAGTATCAGTAGTCATTCAATCCTGAGCTACCAAATTCTCTCTCTCTCTCTCTCTCTCTCTCTCTCTCTCTCTCTCTCTCTCTCTCATTTTTTTTTCAGATAGGGTTTCATGTAACGCAGAGTAGCTTTTTTAATTAATTTTTATTGTCCATAATGAGTTACATTATTTAGTGGGCAAACAATAAGTTGTTATCCCCAATTCTCTGATGCTCCCCCTCCCCCTTCCCCAACCAGCTGGATATCCTCCTCCGTGGGTCGTCTGGATCAGTCCTTGTGGCAGGGGACCATGGATAGCCTAGTATTCGGCCAGGTTCTCCCCGCCCTAGTATGTTGTTACTGAGGGGTGCCATGCCTCTGGATAGTCTCCCCCACCATGGCTCTCACAATCTTTCCACCCCCTCTTCGCATAGTTCCCTGAGTCGTGGTGGATGAGTATTAAGGGTGCTTTATTGTTGTGAGTTTAGGGTCTTTGTGTCAAGAATCATTGGTTTCTGTCTCACTGGCTTATCCTGTGTTGATTGAATGTCTGTGGCTGTGGGTCCCACTGGTTCATCCCATCATTCTCTGTGGGGTTCCATATGGCTCCTCCACGATATGACTGTGGTGGCTCCTCTCTTGCCAGGACGCAGAGTAGCTTTGAATTTGCTTTGTAGCCAAGGTTGGTTTTGAACTCCTCCTTCCTCTATCAAGTACTTCTGGTATTATAAGTGTATGCCATCACACCTACTGTGCTCTCTCTCTCTCTCTCTCTCTCTCTCTCTCTCTCTCTCTATCTATCTATCTATCTATCGCCTCTATTTCTTCCTTCTTCCTTCTTCTCCTCCTTTTTTGTCTTCTCCTCTTCTTTTTTTTCCAAAAATTTCAAGTAAAAAGTTTAAGCTCCTCTTCTTTGTTACCTCTACCCCACACAATCCATTCCCTTCTCCAAAGGATTACTTCCTTGGCATTCATCATTATTATTTTTTTTACTATAAAATAGCATTCGTGTTAATCTGTTTTGTGCTGCCATATGACAATAACACATACTGAGTACATTATAACAACAGAAGTTTACTGTGGAGACCTGAAATTCCAGAGCATGTCAGTCCCTTAGTGGAAAGAAAACTCAGCTAAGAGGACATTAATCCTTAGGTTACCATTTCTCTAACCTGCCACCCCACCCCACTCCCCAGCTAACAGTCAAGCAAGAAGTATGAAGAGTTGTTGCACAAGTGAAATCTTTGGGGGCATCATTTTCAAGGTCTAGTATTGTTTGCAGAGACTTTTTTCTTTGGAAAGACCAGATGCTCTCACATTTATCTCTAGTTAGCAGTTTCCTCCCCTGTTGTCAGTAGAGGAGATATCAGTCACCAAGGCCTGAGCTGGGTCACTGCAAAAAGCTGTTACTCTCGCCACACAGCGCAGCTTCAGGCCATGCCCTCCTGCTTGTAGGCTGGAAAAAGCCAAAGGCTGCAAGTCACCAGGGCTGGTGGATGTGACTCAGCTTCCTGACCCCACTGGAGGACAGTGGTGTGTTTGATGCACACTGTGCACCTGCCAGCAGTCAGCATCCTGTACACTAGGAAAACATGGACTCTTCCCAACAAAGTCTTTTGTCTGCAGCTGGAACACAAGTGCCAGGGAACAGAGGCCACTGAGTCATGGAAGAAAACCAGGTGGATCCAGGAGTCCCATGTTTACTGTGGGAAAAGGATTCCCATACCCCCACCTCCACCAATATAAGCAAACAACTCTTTTTGTTTTTAAGATTTTTATGGCCTGTTCTCTACAGGAAACACATCGGTAATCTACACAACAAATACCACAGACACAAGTACTAATGATTTCTAGGAGGTCCAGAAAGCAGTCTTACTAGGATCCTGTCTCCTTGATTCTTGAGGTGCTCATCTGCCATTGTCTTCTGCTCGCCCTTCCCCAGCTTCTCTGCAGTTTCCCTCCTGGCCTCACAAGCCATTCATTTGTTTGTTTATTTGTTTGCTCAATTCTTTTGGAGACAAGGTCTCATGTAGCTCAGGCTGCCTTCAAACTCCTCATTCTCCTGCCTCTACCTCCTGAAACCTTGGATTACAGGTATGCACTGCCATGCCCTGTTTTATAGTGCTAGGAATAGAATCCAGGGCTTTGTGCATGTTAGGCAAGTACCATACCAACTGAGATATGGCCACAGCCCCATTTGATTATCTATTTAGCTATGCAGTTACTCCTTCATCTCATAAAAAATTCAAAGGCCTTATTAAAATGCCTAGAAGAGGGTAGACTAAATGTGTAGGATAAGCAATAAAGAAGAGATAAAGATAATAGTGAATAAACATAAACACATGGAAATACCTATTATGTGGTGGTCAGTTGCTACATGTGGGCTGAAAACTTGGACTAAAGGGTCTGAGGAGCAAAATAAACAAGAAAAATAACAAGAAATGAGAAAAATAACAGAAGGTGCAAATCAGTAAAAGATCCACCATTTGTGTGTGTGTGTATGTGTGTGTGTGTGTCTTTTTTGTATGTGTGTTAGGAGATATGTGTACCTGTTTAGAGGTCAGAGGACAAATTTGGTGTCAGTCCTCACCTTCCACCTTGTTTGAGGCAAGGTCTCTCACTGCTCACTTCTGTTTTCACCAGGCTAATCAGCCTACAAGTTCCTGGGAGATAGATTCTCCTCTGTCTGCCTTCCATCTCACCACAGGCACACTGAGATTAACTGACCCACTAAAACATCCAGCTTTTTATGTGAGTTCTGGGGATCCAAACTCAGGCACTCACTTCCATGTCAAGTGCTTTATCCACTGAGCCATCTCCCTGACAAAAGATATAACTTTCTAATGCACAGGTTGGAGGGACGTGTTTCCAGCCCACACTGTAAGAGTTGAACACTCTGCTGTCCTTTTTCTATTTATCCCTGATCATGCATGGAGAACCTATTAGGATGCTCATATTACAGAGAAGGAATAAGAATTCAAGCCTAAATCAGACACTTGCCCAAGACTGTAGAGTTAGTCAATTGTAGAAATGGAACACAATGTAATTCAAGCGCAGGTGATCAAGCTCCATGTCTGAGTGCTGAGCCAACAAGCTCACCTTGCAGGGCAGTGGGAGGCCTCCAGGGATATGTCTGCAACAGACACTGAGGCATTTTTTTTTTTTTTGTAGAGCTGTGCCTCCTCCCTTCTTTCATGTTGTTCCTAATACAGAATAAAAGCGTCAATCCAGCTGAAGCTCAGTGAGAGCAATCCCTTGCACCTCAGCAGTTTGCCCAGGCACTCAGTTCTCTGCAGATCTAATAGCTGAGTGCTTTGCCACGTTCATGCTCAAGGGTGTGTCCTGGTGTTTTGCCGTGTGGAATACAGCAAGGACTGTCTGCACTGATCCATCCCCGGCCTTGGTAACTGATATCTCTCCCCTAACAAGGAGGGAGGAAACTGCTAACTAGAGATAAAGATGAGAATTCTGGTCTTTTCAAAGAAAAAGTCCCTTCAGAGACAATGCCAGACCTCAAAAGTGATGTCCCATTTGTACATTTCCCCAAGCTCCTCAGTATGGTCTGGAAGGCTTGTAGAGACATAATAAGGCAAGGATATATACTGACTCACTTCAACAATAGGTATCACCCTAATGCATCCCAATTTTCTCTTGCATGATTTTTTTGTACCTCACAACGTTTGCTTTCCTACTGGAGGAATAACTGAGGGGTAACTGAATCACAAGGTGCTAATAACTTCCTCAATGTATTTTGAATGTGAGGTGAGGCCTAGTTGGAGGAGGTAAGTCACTGAGGATGTCATTGAAGGGTGTTTTCTTGCCTCTGTCCCCTCTCTTCTCTCTCTCTGTGTCTCTCTGTCTCTGTCTCTCTGTCTCTGTCTCTCTCTCTCTCTCTCTCTCTCTCTCTCTCTCTCTCTCTCTCTCTTCTCTCCTCCATGAGGTGAGCAGCCTCCTTCTCCACACAGTTTGGTCACCATGGTGCTCTGCCTCACCATAGGCCCACAGAAATGTATCATGTCATTTTTTGACAGCTTGTTATGTAGAAGCTGGAGAGACTGATCAGTGGTTAAGAGCACTTGCCACACAAGCATGTGGACCAGACAGGGCCTGAGACCGGAGTTCAATTCCTCATCACCCACTTAAGCAGATGGGCATGGCCACAAAGACCTGTAATCCAAGTCCTGTGGGAGGCAGGGACCAAGAGAATAGTTCAGGTTTTGCAAAAACTGAGTTCAGAGACTCTGTCTCAAGGAAATGAGTGATGATTGCTGCAAAAGGACTCCAATCTCCTCCTCTAACCTCCATGAGCACATGCATGCAGCATGTGCATCTGCACACATGTGCATAAACCACACACACACAAACACACACACACCACCACCACCACCACACATTCTACATAGACACGTGCCAAAAAAAGTATATTCTGGAGAAATATATGCACATACTGAATGGTATAACTGATCTCTATCTACTCAGGAGTCAGGTTTAACAATAATTGACTCATAAGCCGGGCGTGGTGGCGCACGCCTTTAATCCCAGCACTCGGGAGGCAGAGGTAGGAGGATTGCCATGAGTTCAAGGCCAGCCTGAGACTACAGAGTGAATTCCAGGTCAGCTGGGACTAAAGTGAGACCCTACCTCGAAAAAATAAATAAGTATATAAATAAACAATAATTGACTCAGGGCCAATCTTGTTTCAACACTGCTCCCATATGTCTCCTCTCTTCCACATCATCCCAAAACAAATCCCTGATACCGTATCATTCCATCCATCAATGTCTCAGCATGTGTCATAAACAATCCCAAGTTTAGGTCTACTGTACTAGATAAAACTTCCTAGGGCCACAATGAATAGGAGTAGTGAGAGGGAAATTCTTATCTTTCCAAATGCTAAAAAAAAAATCAATCTTTCACTATTAAGTATGATATCAGTTTGAGGTTATATCTGTAGGTGTACTTGATGTTTCTGAGGATGTTTTTATTAATTTGTGGAGTTTGAACCCTTTAACATTATAATCCCAACATCTGAACTAAAACTATTCACAAGAATTCCTAAATATCATCAAATATCAAAATCTATTGAATTGCTAATTTCTAAAAAATTGTTTTTGTTTGAATAGGAATCCAAATAAGGCCCATATTTCTCTTAGATAAAGATTGTTTTAAAGAATAATTTTTTATGCATTTGTTAGATGATATCATTGTGACCCCTCTCAAGGCACTTGTCCTATTTGATGATGGGTCAAGTTCTGTGATACATTGGTTTCCTTCCTGACCCTTTATCTTGATTATGTTTCCACACTGGAAACAGCATCAAGTGTGTTACATATCCTACTGAGTCATCGATTCAGAAAGTAGAGAGTTCTCATTGAAAACACTATTGACCATCTATTATATGCCATGCTGGTGATGAAAAATATTCAACGTCTGGACAGATGCCTGCTTTAACTTGGGAAAGAGAAGGCTCTTCTGTAACATTACAAGTAGCTGCAAGACATGCCTGTGTTACTCTCCCCTCTTACAGTGAAGACATGTAGCAGATATTAGGAGGCATTGAACTCTAGACAGAGCAGACTGGGTTTCAATGGAGTCTTAAGTAAATCTGATTTCTCCGATCTAGCTGTTTTCCCCTATGGGTCTGGATTTATCCTTTGGACCTTCAATACAGGGCCTCAACCCAAGTATCAGAGACAAACAAATCACCAATAGACATGCTGTGATGGGCAAAGTCGTTCAAAGTTTCAAAAGGTCTTTCAGTAACACAGTAGAAAGCAGAAAGTATTGGAAAAAAGTTCAGAGGATACCGTGAATGTTCAGGAAGGAGATAAAGTGGCTCTGAACTTGGGCTGGGGCAGTGCCAAGCAAAAGAGGAGAGGGAAGATGTGAAAGATGAGAAGGGAGAAACTTGGAGGCTGGCTGACTGTGGAGGTAAAGATGGAAGAGGGAGGAGTCTTCATAGTATCCATGATTGCTACATTAGTGTAGGATGCTGTCAAAAGGAATCCTCACTACACACCGCTATGCTGTGAATTTTGTTAGTCCCCAAAGGTTCTCATATTGGAGCGTAGTCTCATGTGGCAATGTTGGGCTATGGGGCGTTTCAGAGGTAGGGCCCAGTGGGAGGTTCTTAGGTCTTGGACTCCGTCCTTGGAAGGGATTGAGCCATCCCAGTCTCCTTCTGGCTTCCTTTCTTGTTTGTGTTTGTTATTTTGGTGGGTTTCTTATTGCTTTTGTTTTTGATGTGTTCCTTTCCCTTTTGGAGGAAGGCAAGAGGGCTCTCACCAGAAGTGAGCTGATACTGGCACCATGTCCTTGCATCTTCAGAACTTTGAACTACATAAATCTCTTCTGCCTCAGGTATTTCCCCCTCATACACACTGAATCCCCTTCCAAATCATCCATGGCCTTGAGACAGTTGGAGAGTTTGTTGATCTGGGAAGAGAACATGGATCCTGTGTGAGACGTTCTCTTAGTAGCTACAGCCAAGGTTCTGGACACAGGCTGAATACTAAAATCATCTGAAGAGTTTAAAAAACAGTCTGAGCTCCTTCTCATCACAAATGAATCAGAATCTGAGGGTTCTTTTTTTTTTTTTAATGAACCAGAAAAATGGCCCAATTTAGCTAGCAAATTAGATATGAATACACACCACACTTAAAGGACAGGAGTCCTTCATTTGATTAAAAATTTGAATTAAAGAACCAGGGAACTCTCTCTTGAGAAGCCCACACTCACCCTTGGGTGTGTACAACTGTCCTTTTCTTAAATCTCCCTTCCCCTCATTCTCTTCCTTTCCCTTTTTCTTTTTCCTTTCTTTCTCTCACTCTCCCTTCCTTAATGTCCTTGCTTAAATCTAAATTGTTAAATCTAAATCATTAAATTGTTAAAAGCGATAAGAGCTCCAACTTTACTTCCGAAAAAAAGGAAGAAAAGAAGGAATAAGGAAAGAGAGAAATAAAGAAAAAGAAAAACCAGCCTCTACATTTTGGGATGATAGACATTTTTTGAATAAAGATTTGATATATGTTTGCTAAATTTCACTGCATTATAACTTACATATCAATGAAGTTTGCTGTCCATACCTTAATCAAACTGATTATTGAAACAGTATTTTTAGGCCTTTTTCCCACCAGCACAGGTGATTCTTGGTTGTAGCCAACACTGAGCACCATGGATGACAAGGGCTTTCAGCACAGGACCCATGACCCACCTATTCAAACCCAAGGGACTCCTTGGAAACTTTACTGGCTTAAAGTCTGGTCTGGCTTAGATTGGGTCTCTGGAGCTTGGGGCTCCCTTGTAACTCAGCTCTCCAGCAGAAAGAGGCCCACAGAACAAGAAGAGAGCAAAGTGTGGGGCACAACAGCTGGCCTTCTGCGTAAGGTGGGCCTTGGCTCTCGTTTTCCTATGCACATCAGTGGTGGTGGGTCACCCAGTCATCAGGTTCCAGATGTGGCCAAGGTCCCCAGGGTTAGGGTTCCTCTGACAAAGGGTCCATGGAACACACACCCCAGAGCTGAGGCGTGAAGGAGCAACAGCCTGCTACTCTCCCCAGATTTGTGCAAGGTGGGGCTTCCTTAATACCCAATATGTCCCTGGAGGGGCTGAGCAGGTGGTTTTACCAGTGTTTGCATTACTATTGGACAAAATGCCCATGGGGGGGGGTCCTAACAGAAAAGAAGTAGACTCATCCAAAGTATGTTCTGTATAACAGAGAGAGAAAAAGCACCATGGGCCCTTGCCTGACCAACTCCTCACTTCTACCCCCAAGGAAGCTTTCCCAGGATGTCTGATGGTAGGAAGTACAGGGATGACACATTAGAAATTCAAATAACCTGCACTGGACAATCCACTCCATCGGACACTACAGTGTGGGTTTCCTCAGGTGAATGATGCTCACATAGGTTTGAGAACCCTGACACCAGAGGCTTGAATGTTTAAATGTGAGCTTAGGAAAGCTTCCCCTCCTCTCCTGGCCAGTACCTCAGGTCCCTTGTGGGGAAGGGGGAAACTACCCAGCACTCCTACTGCTGTTAGTACTGTTGCCTGCTAAGGCTCTGGAGGACCCGTGGGGCCATTGTCATGGAAGCCAGGATTTGGGTAACTGACACTCAAGGCAGACTGCTCATCAGCACCTGGATTGCTTTTTCCCTCTGAGTAACAAAGAGAGTAACAAAGAGCCCCCATAGCTGAGGCAGCTTTGACCCAGAACACCCTGTTCCTACTGTTCTGTTCTCTCTCCAGAAATACAGAGACAGGGTTCAGACTGAATAAAAGGAAGAAGCAAGTTGAGCAGAACATTCCTCTCTGTCTCTGGTTCCTGTGGCTTCAATGTCACCAACTGCCTCATGCTGGTGACACCATGGTAGACTGTGCCCTTGAACAGTGAGCCAAAAGAAACCCTTTCTTCCTTAAGATATTTTTCTCAAGCATTTTGTAACAAATATGAAAAAAACTAACTAATACAGAACATTGGTGTCTGCACATTTCTTTTTCTGGTCTAGGGAAATGCTTTCTCTATTGGTAGGAGGGAAAGTGAGCAATGATCAATGCAGTTTCTAGAACAGGCTGCAGTGAAAGGGGTGGCACCCTGTACCCAGGCAAGACTCCTTTTTGGACATAAATGTGGTAGGAAGCCACTTCCAGAGAAAAGGCAAGGCTGAGACTCAGGGTGAGGCCTGGCCCTGTGGGACCTGTTGGGCATTCCGTTTTCCTCTCCATTCCCAACCATTGACCTCTTCCAAGTGTTCTGACCCAAGATGAAGGTCAACATGCTCTAAGAGTGATGATGGGAATTGAGAACAATCCAGACCTGTGCACAGTCATTGTGGAGTCTTTAAATGTTAGGTGAGGATTTGCAACTTGGAACCAAAAATTCAGGGACTTAAGTTAAAACCACAATTTTGCTGAATTTTCTTGTCAATTTTATTTGAGGCAACAACTGAAGTATAATTTAATTCAACAGGAAATATCACACTTGAAGGGAAAACATAGAAAACCCTAGCATTAAAGCCAAGCATTCTTTCCAAGGCACAGAACTGACATTTTTAGATTGACAGCAGAATGAGTGTTTCCTTGAAACAGAATCACGAGTCCAAAGTCTGCTTCTTAAAGAGTTTCCACCTCATCTCCATTTCTCAGGCTCAGGGCACAATGCTTGTGGCCTTCCTCAGGGCCAGGTAGCCCGTGATCACATCTGACGGCAACCTCCGAATGTAGGAAAACTCTTCAATGGTGCTGAACCGCAACTTGCTCTGGGGGTCTGTGTAGTTAGCCTGGGTGAGAAACAGGCAGAGGAAGAACAGGAAGTGGTTATTGGTGGTGATATTTTAAAGTAGAAATTAAATTTTTCTATTTACTCAAAGTGAAATCTCACGTTCACAGTGTTTTACTGTCACTGAAAACATTAAATTGCTCACTTTGGTACAGACTCATTCATCTTCCCAGACTTGAGACACACCTCAGGGTACACACTGGAGGAAGAGGAAACAATCACCTGGGATTATTGGCATCTCAGGGGCTGCAAACAAGTCCAATACTGGATTCATAATGGTCTTGCCTCCGTGCCTTCAAATTCCAACCACTGCTCCACGTACGTCTGTGCTCCTCAGAACAGAAGCTGTCCCTAAAACTGATGAGCCTGTGGCTCTCCCTGCTATGCACTATCTACCTCCACAAACGCCCTTCCAACTCTCCTATCCCCTGCACCACTTCAGCTCCCTAGGCTAGCATGCAGTGCTGCGCTGGCCACTCACACCCACCTTATCCCTGGAAAGGGCTGCCGACAGACAGAGCGGTAGCCAGGGTCACCTTTGCAACCTGCAATTCTGATCATGTCATTTCTCAGCACACAACTTCTCAATATGGCTCCTCTCTGTTCTTTGGCCCAAAGTCCAAGTCCTCAATATGGATTTTCCTTCCTCCTTTCTCACAGGCCAACCATTCTGACCTTGAAGTCCCTCCTTCCTGCTATGCCCATCCATCTTCTGTGTGGCTCACTGTGCTCAGCAACACCAGCTAGCTTTTCAGGACTCACCCCACAGGAAGCCTGCCTGCCCTCCACGTTTACAGCTCCAGAGCTGTTTAGTCATACAGAGACCACTTGACCACAAACCAGCACCCCATGCAGTGGAGCAAACACTGAGCCTTAAATGGACAACGGAATAAACAAACAAATGAATGAATGAGCAAATGATCAGGACTACCACAGGAGAGGGAACATATTTCCTCAAAATTCCCTTTGGTCTGTTTTTGGATGTAAAAAGTAGAGAAAGTACTTAGCTAATACATTACTCAAGGCTCATATTGTCTATAGATTTTGAAAAGGAAAACACACAGATGAATACTTTTAAGCTCTTTTTAAAAAAATGATATGCATTAAAAGTCTAGACAGATAATAGTTAATTAGTCCAGAGTGGACTGTCTGCCCTCTGTGGCTATCTGCTCTGGGACCTTGGTTCCCAGTAATTCTGTAGTTTAATGAGGGGGGGCAGGTTAGTGAGGATGCCATGCCGAAAGGAACTAAGTCACAGATTTTCATGCTCTGAAGTCTCAATCCAGCTCTGGGGATCAAGTATTCAGCTGCTGCCTCAGGAAAATAGGATTTGCTCCTAAAAAGCTAAGATTAATTAAAGCTCTACATGAAACAAATCTTTGATCCCCTTCATGATCTAGATATTATTTTCCTGTATCACATTTCCTTTAATGATAGTAATGTGGGGGAGGGCTTAATCTGAAAAAATGGTGACAAGTCTCTGCCTGGCAGGGAAGACCAGAGTGTAGGCAATAGATTTGACTTGGACTATTTGGTTTCTGTAGGTGAACCCATGAAACAGCTTTGGCTGTGGTGGCCTCACTTCTACTATCCATCGGCTCAAGTTCAGCCCTTACTGCCAGATGGCTGCTGTATACACACTGTAGAATACAGACACCTTGGGGCACCAGGAACATGGTCACCAGCAAACACTGGAACAGAGTGCTGACCCAGTAGCCAGCATGCTAAGCAACATCCCAGAGCTGAGCTTTAAAAATTTTGTAACAAATGAATTGTGTTCGCATATAAAAAACAAAATTAAAATATTACATTTGACTAAAGTCCCCCTTTACCACCAGCTCTCATCCAAAAGCCACTACTAGGTGGGCACCCTTCCAGACTTTTAAAATGTATATATATACGCCCTTACACAAAGAAAGCAAAGACATTCCCCAATGTGTGTGTTGATGATCACTGTTTATGCTTTGTATTTTTAGTCAGCAATGTGTGGGTACCTATGCCTCCAGCTCACAGAATAGTATGAAAATGTCCCAATAAGAAGCCTTCATTGCTACATGATGCTTCTTGTGAGTCCTATTCTCTAGGGAGCTGCTTAGAAAACAAATTGTCAGGGCACAAGTTTTTGCCTTTTTTTTGTTGTTGTTGTTTGGTCTTCACAGTGGCAAATTGCCCTCAGGAGGCTGTATGAATGCTCCTTCCCACTTCCAAGCAGCAGCATATGAGCACAGCATTTCCTTATGTCAAGAGCCTTAATTTCTTCCATGCGATGAGTGTCTTCCTGACTAGCTCTGAGAGCGAGCGCCTGCTTACTGTCTCTATTCCTCTTTATGATCCATATCAGTTTGTCACTTTTTCTATGAGTGTTGTGGTGGTTTGATTGAGGTGTCCCCAGCTGATGGCAATTTTGGAACTGGAACCGTGTTGGAGATGTGTTGTTGGGGCGGGTTGGATGCTTGACGCAGCAAGGAGAAGTTCACTGCAACAAGTACCAGTACCCATCAGTGACTTGACTGAGTTCTTTGTATAGTCTGGATTTCTTCACTCTTCCATGCAGTGGAGGGTTTAGGTAAGGTGTATGTGGCAAGCCTCTGTTGAGGACAAAAAAAAAACCCTGGAATAATGTTTCACAAAATGGTTCTTATGCCACTTGACAGGCAAAAACCTCTGTACTAGAAGATACTGCCTGCAACAACAAGGAGACAGCTGCTCTTCCAGGGACCAGCCTCCAAGTCTAAAAACATGAAAAGAGAGAGATGTCCACTTCAGGCCATGTTGGAGAGGCCGGTGCTAGACTCGTTCTATTTCCACAAACGACACCATTCTCCACAAACAACGACCACAGTGGGCAGAGGTGATGTCATAAACTATGTCACTTGGAAACAGGCTGAGAAAGGAGTTTGAAAGTCGGTACCTTTGTCACAGTGCCTCTGTGGAGACATTTTGTTTGCTGTGACACTGGAGAGCTATTCTGGGGTCTTGAGTAAGTGGGTAGTCTCATACTGGGCTATAGTTATAGCCCGAAATATACACAGCGAGAACTTTTAAAACATAAACACACTGTAATTTGGTCACTCATGTCATCCTCTTCTATCCCCTTTTCCCACCCTCACTTCACTGAGGACCCTCCTCTTCTTGTTGTTTCATTCCCTTTGTCTTCCTGTGTCCTCCATGTCAAAATGTTGAAGGTCTTGTGCCGGTGCTGGTTACCACTGTGGGGTCACAAATGTTGTTGAGTCGGGAGGACAGTGACCAACAGTACACCTTCCCACCTTGTAGCTCTTACATTCTTTCCACACCTCTACCACATTGTTCCCTGAGCCTCACAGGGCGTGATAGAAATCTCCTTTAGTGTCTAGCTCTCAAGGCCCCACTGCTGATTTTCTGCATTGTTGAGTTTTGTATCCCCAACTACCATCTCCACAGAGAAGAGTCTAGCCAGAGAACCTAAATATATTTTTTAAATCTAACTAAACACCTAAAATATAGTATTTATTTTATCTTTTTAATATTTTATTTATTTGTAAGCATAGACATACAGAGAGAGACAGAGACAGAGGGAATGGGCACACCAGGGCCTCTAGCCACTGCAAGTGAACTCCAGATGCATGAGCCAATTCATGCTTCTGGCTCATATGGGTGCTGAGGAATAGAACCCAGGTCCTTAGGCTCTGGAGGCAAGTGCCTTAACAGCTGAGCATCTCTTCAGCCCCTAAAATACAGTATTTTAAAACTTTAAGTAAAGAAATAGTTGTTTCATTCATGTTTTCTCATATAGTTAGCTAACAGAAAAAAGGAAGTGAAACTCATGTCTTCTACTTCCTGGTGCAATCATCTCTCTAGGTGGCCCATATAGTACCCCTGGATACAGCATGAACTCCTTATAAAGCCCATCACCTATTCATAGTATCCAGGCTCAAGTGGGTAGTCAAAATGGAACACTGTCTGCATAGGCATCACTATGAGATCTTAAATTTAATGTTGGTATAGACATATAATTATACTCACAAGTAGGCCCGAAACATCAGAATATTTCTTAGCTGGCTTAAAGGATGGAGGAGCATCAATACTGAAGTCTACAAAAATGAAAAGAAAAAGGATGACCAAAATGCCCTTAAAATATAATATATGATGATTCCTTCTCCTTTTTGCTAAAATGACCTTTGAAAATATTCCTGAAACTTTCCTATAACTATATACCCACTGAACCCTCTGGGGTTAAGCAGAAGGGAGGAATCTTAGAAACAGTGTAATATGTCATAGACCAAGTATAGGCCCTGGCTGTAGTCCTGCCTGGTCACCAGGGACCATCTATTCTAGCAGAACTGCCAGATTCATTTGTCCACAAACTATGCTCACAATCTTGGGGGTGATGGTTATGAAATGCCACACAGTCACTAACTGGATGTGCACACCCAGACTTCTGCAGCCCACACCCAGATGACTGACTAGCTTGTCACCATCTGAGTCACCCCCACGAAAGATACACAGCAGGACAGGAGGTGGAAGGATCCTGGAACCTGAACTTTCCAGTAAAGATGAAAAGAACATTGAGCAGGGTTTTAAACAGACCTGGGCATATTGTAGCAGAAATTATTTACTCAGAGGCTGAAAGGGAAGCCTTTAAGATGGTTGTCAGAATTCCTCCTAAATCTTACACCTCCTGGTTCTTGGAAACAAACTTTTAAGAGTAGACTTCTAAATAAGAAGCTTGTCTAAGAGAAATATCAATATCATCAAGTAGAACCTATTTCTCCAGACTGCAATAATAATGATACTAAGAACAAGCACCCATTAAACACCACAAAGAGACTCAACACAGAGTCAGTTAAGACGAAATACATACATAATGCCACTGGCCTGATGCCACTACCAAATTCTCAAGCTCAAACAACTTCCTACACTAAAGCAAACATGACCAAATAACGTATGTTTGTTGTAAGAAAGTTCCCAGTTTGTACACACAGACATAAGGAAGGCACTAGACAGCTCACAGTTAGGATCGTTCAGTTGCCATGGCAATGCCCTTTCAGCAGCGAGGATCTGCTTGAGGTTCTTCCAGGTTCTGTTCTTCTTGCCAGCCACTGCGCCACCATGGCCCGAGTGCTCAAAATGAAAGCATAGATTAGAGCCAGTGGAGACACCATCCAGGGATCAGGGGTTTACGCTCAACCCTACCTGCTATGGGCTTCTATCCTATCAGCAAGGATTTATACTGCTGGGATCTTTTATAGAAAGGAACCTCACCATACATTTCAATTTAATCTTTTTACAAAACTAGTTATTAGCCAGGCATGGTGGCTCACACCTAGAATCCCAGCACTTGGAGGTAGGGATAGGATCAGGATCAGAGGCTCAAAGCCAGCCTCAGTCAAACAGTGGGTAGCTCTCAATCTCTGGCTATGTGGGCCTGAAGCTGAGGTGGCTCTAGATTTCCCCTTTCCCTTAGTCCCATTTGCCACCTTCCCCTATTCTAATTTCCTTTTGACGCTGTATCTGAATGAAAAAAAAGAAACAAAAAGAATACAGGTTTAAGGGGTTGGGGAGCAATTATTTTGGACATAACCCATCTTCAATAGTCTATTATTTAATGCCTTCCACCAAGGCTACCAAAGTCCTCAGAGTCTGGCACACTAGATCTTTCCTGCCCCTCCCTCCCACAACGCACATGGGAGAAGATGGCAACTGGGACTAAGGGAAAGAAGCCTGCAGAGCTCAAGCCAAGAGGTGTGGTTGTTTAGCATGACCTGAGATGGAGCTGAGGTGTTCTGGAATACCACGGGTGCTTACCACAAAGTTCGGATCCTTAAATGGCAAAGGTTTGGCAGCCTTTTCCACAGGTCCTGTGCTAAACTCAGAGGACACCACTTTATTCTCACTCACAGCTTCCATGCTGACACCCTAAAGACACAGAAAGAAGAACTTATGGACAGTTTTAGCTGTACTGCTTTTGTTCTCATCAGGACAAAGCCTGCAAGGGAGACAGCATGCCCAGAGCTCCAGCAGGTGACCTGCTAAGAGGATGAGGGGCTCTGCTGTGTATGAAGAGACCATAGTAAAGACAGGCAGGACCCCTGGTCTTTACAATTCCTGATCTCCTTTGTGCCAAACTCAGGGACAGCTGTCTGATGCAAACTGACTCATTTAATTCTGACAACTACTACCAAGGAGGTATCATTATTTCTACTTTACAGAAAACCAATGCTTAAAGGTATGTTTAAGGCTACCTCTGAATCCAAATCCATTCTGTGACACCACACAGCTCCTACATCCTAATAAACTGGTCTTAAAATATGAAGGAATGAAGGGTGGCTCTAAGTAGCCAGAAAACCTAGGCCAGAGCCAGTATGCATAAGGGGGACAACAGGACATGGGCATTCTGAGAAAGGAAAGTGAGAGGAAGCCAGAGGGCTACAGGTCAGCTGGTTCTAGGAGGAGTGGCCTGACAAGCAGGTTAAGTTGCTTTAAAACAAAGCACTTTCAGGTTGATATTGCAAAGAAAAAACAGAAATGAAAAAAAAAATCACTTGATTTGTAATGCAATCCCAATAATAACCTTGTTTTAAAAACTGGGACAGAGAGGCGGAGCAAGATGGCGAATGAGTAGCAGCGTCACCATGACTCTCTCCGTAAAGGTTTGATTTTCCAGCTAGGATCCAAACCTTAGACCCCAGCCGGCCCTGAACCCAAGCCCACCCTCTCCCCAGCTCCAGCACCAGCCCGGACAGGGTTCCCCAGCTGCTTTCTGCTCTGCAGAGGAACTGAGAGCCGCCCTTCCCCCACCCAAGCTCCCGCCATCGCCCATTGTCTCCTCGCAGGTGCTTCCCGAGCCTTTGTTGGCTAAGCACCTTTCCCTCCCAGGTCCCCGTCCCTCCAGCACCCAATTCTTGGGCGCACTTCTCCCTGAGACCATTCCACATACACAGGCAGACACGCTCCTTGGGCAAACTGACCTAGCTCGGTTCCAGAAGCCCACTCAGGACCACAGCTGCCAGGCGGGGCCAGGCCTCAGGCAAATACCTGGGAACCTCTGCCAGTGCAGGGAAGCCCTGCCAGGAGGGTACAGGCAGCTTCGATGGGCACCAAGTACCACGTGCCACTACCAGAAGGGCAAAGGTTGGTCCAGGTGGGTAGCAGAGGTCAGCTTCCCAAGTCAAATATTTATAAAGTCTGGAAAGGTACCCTGAAGGGGTGCACACAATATCGGAGGGGCTGTGAAAATAAGTGGGGGAGGGGAAGATTGGAGGCATTAGGAGGGAAGGAAGCTATGCTTATAAGCAGTTTGACCCATCACGAAATCAGCCAAGGGGAGGTGAGAGGCGCTGCCCCTAGTGGCAGACCTGCTTGTTGCAGGCTGGTGAACATTCACTGAACTCATTTAAAAAAAATTTTTTTCTCTTTGCTGAAGTCAGGTGGGAAAACACTGGGCTCCATACTTTGGGGGGATGGGGCTGTTTCTACTGCAGCATACCAATTGGGGAAGGGGACTACGTGGTGGCTCTAAGACTAAACAGTCACATACAGAGGGTTCCAGACAGGTAAAGATCTAAGACTCTCTGGGGACAGAACACCCTAACAGAAAAGACCTCAGTCTAAGATCAAACTCGGTGATCATTCCACTGGAAGCAAAGTGAGCTAAATAGCACTCACCAGGGTACCTGAGTCCCAGTCCCCTACCTGGACATGGGTAGAAACCAACGAGAAAAACCTGCAAAAATTAAAGACAGAACTACCCAATCAGGGCCTTTAGTCCTATTATGGAACAGGAAAGTGACAAGGAAGTGGAGACAACAAATATACAATCCCAAAGAGAGAATAATATGACTCCTGACCACAACTGCAATGCAAACATGAAGCAGTTAATGGCTGATATTGAAACTATGAAAAAAGACATGAATGAGATGAAACTCACCAATACAAGCATAGACTCCAAAATTGATTAAATTTGATGAGGACTTAAGAAAACTTAAAAATGATTTTCAGGAATACCTAGCAAAAACAAAAATAGACTGGAAATTGGATCTCACCAAAGAATTGGAGACCATAAACAAAATTATAACAGAAACCAAAAATGAAACAGAGTTGTTAAAAACTTCCTTTGAATCAATCAGTCCCAGAGTTGACAATCTGGAAGACAGACTCTCAGACCTTGAGGACAAGACAGAAGGAATTAATAAGGATGTCATAGGTTTCAATAAATTCAAGAAATCAAGTGAGCAAAATTTGAGGGATATATGGGATACTATAAAGAGGCCCAATATTAGACTCATGGGGATCCCAGAGGGAGAAGAAGCCCAGGCTAAGGGCATAGGAAATATTTTCAACAGAATTATTCAAGAAAACTTCCCCTATCTAACGAGAAAGCCCACTCAACATTCAAGGGGCCCAGAGGACTCCAAACAGACAGGACATGAAGAGGAATTCTCCAAGACACATTTTAATCAGGATGCCTAACATAGAAAGCAAAGAGAAAATACTCAAAGCTGCTAGAGAAAAGCAAATCATTTTTATAAAGGAAAATCCACCAGACTTACCTCAGACTTCTCATTAGAAACCATGAAAGCCAGAAGGGCTGGAAATAATTCTTTTCAGGGCCTAAAGAAGTAGGGCTTTCAACCTAGACTACTGTACCCAACAAAGCTATCCCTCAAAATAGATGGAGAATTGAAAGTGTTCCATGAAGTAAACCAGCTCTACGACTATTTGAACACAAAGCCAAAATTACAGAAGATCCTTTAGGAGATATTCCACACAGAAGAAACAAGAAATCTACCTCAGAAGAGTACCAGAGATCAGGCACAACAATCACAGTCAGTGTGCTAATAACAGCAGCACAGACACCAAACTCCATTAACCCTTCAACATGGCAGGGCTTAGAGCAAACCTCACAGTTATATCTCTGAATATAAATGGACTTAACTCCCCTATAAAAAGACACAGACTTGCAGGGTGGATCAGAAAAATGGACCCTTCTATCTGCTGCCTCCAGGAAACGCACTTTACCTCTCAAGACAGCAATCTTCTTAGAGTAAAAGGATGGAAAACAGTTTATCAGGCATGTGGAAGTAAAAAGCAAGTGGGTGTGGCTACACTAATCTCTGACAAAATCGACTTTACACCAAAATCAATTAAAAAGGATAATGATGGGCACTTCTTACTCATCAAAGGAATGATCCAGCAGGAAGATATCACAAGTATTAACATATACGCTCCAAATTTGGGTGCAACACAGTTCATAAAGGAAACCCTACTCAAAAATAAAACAGAAATAGACTCTAATTCCATCATAGTAGGAGACTTTAATACACCTCTATCAGCTCTAGACAGATCAACCAAACAGAACATCAGCAGGGGCATTATGGAGCTCAATAACACCATTGACCAGCTGGGGATAACAGATATTTACAGAAGGTTCTACCCCAAAGACATAGAATATACATTCATCTCAGCAGCGCATGGGACTTTTTCTAAAACTTATCACATCCTAGGGCATAAGTCATCCCTAAACAAATTCAGGAAGATTGAAGTAGTTCTTTGCATCATATCAGACCATAATGCATTAAAGGTAGAAATTAACAATGGAAAAAGACCCAGAAAATACACACACTACTGGCACCTGAACAATTCTCTCCTAAAAAATGATTGGGTCATTCAAGAAATAAAACAGGAAATTCAGAATTTCCTAGTAATAAATGATGACGATAACACATCTTATCAGAACTAGTGGGACACAATGAAGGCAGTCCTGAGGGGAAAGTTCATCACACTAAATGCCTTCATATCAAAGACAGAGAGGTCTCAAATCAATGACCTAACCACCCACCTAAGATCACTGGAACAGATGGAAAAAGCTAACCAAGGAGCTCAAGACGAAAGGAAATAATTAAAATCAGAGCTGAGATTAATGAATTGGAAATCAAGAAAACGATAAAAAAAATTGATAAATCAGAGTTGGTTCTTTGAAAAAGTTAATAAGATTGACAAACCCCTGGCCAATCTAATCAAATGAAGAACTGAGAAAGCCCAAATCAACAAAATCAGAAAGGACAAGGGTGAGATCACAACAGATCCCGAAGACATTGGAAGTACCATCAGGTCATACTTCTAAAACCCCTACTCCACAAAATTAGAGAACCTGGAAGAAATGGATAAGTTTTTGGACACCTACCAACTACCAAAGCTTAATCCAGAGCAGATAAAATCACTAAACAAACCTATCACTTCCACAGAGATTGAAGATGTAATTAAAAACCTTCCCAAAAGGAAAAGCCCAGGACCAGATGGTTTCTCAGCTGAATTCTACCAAGCCTTCATCATAGAGCTGAAAAAACTCTTTCTGAAGCTTGTTAGAAGCATAGAAAAAGAGGGAAGACCTCCAAACATTTTCTATGAAGCTACCATTGCCCTAATCCCCAAACCAGGCAAGGATGCAACAAGAGAACTACAGACCCATATCTCTGATGAACTTAGATGCAAATATCCTGAACAAAGTCCTAGCAAACCGATACAACACTACATCAAAAATATTATCTGAAAGTATAGAGTTACTACAGAGTTACTTAAATAGCAAAAATGCAAGACATCACCTGAGCATTTCATAAAGTCAGTTAAATAAGAGCACCTCACACCCTGGAACATAATGAAGTCAACTAGACATAAAGGGTCATGAGAAGTCTTCATAAAATCATGATGAATGTGAAGCAGGGCACATTGTTACATAGTGCAAACAATATGAAAACTACTTCTAACTGTAGAAAGAATATCATGATTTAACATTATGATTATTTTATGTTGGTGGTGGGTTTTTGGGGGTGGTCCTTTGGGGTAGTAAGGACTCACTCTAGCCAAGGCTGATAATGGAACTCACTCTGTAGTTCCAGGTTAGCCTCAAACTCAACTCATAGCGATCCTCCTACCTCTGCCTCCTGAGTGCTGGGATTAAAGGTGTGCCCCACCAAGCCTATCTTAACATCATGATCTTTTTAAAGGTGGGATAGAATGATTATTTTTAATTGAATAAATGAAATGGTCCTCTGTTCTCATGCTGCCTGCAATTGTAGAAGAACTTATCACCCACCATCTCTACCCCTCATCATCCGCGCTCATTATCCTTCTAAGTGGTGCTGCCTCTCAAGATCGGTGCTGCTCTAACTACTTACTAACAACCACAAATCAAGTCTGTTAAGTAACAGCCTCTATGTAGGTCATTTAGGTTTCTCAGAGGATTTTAGCTAGAATAGGCATTTGAAAAACCTTAAATGCCCAATATGAATCCAGAAAAATTGCCCCCACAAGCACTTTTCTCAACTACAGATATGGTCCAACCAGAAAGCTAATAACATCTTGCAATGTAGAGCTGATAGCAAGAAAGGCAGTTAGAAAAAAAAAAAAACTGTTGGGTGCGGTGATTCATACCTTTAATCCTAGCGCTTGGAGGCTAAAATAGGAGGAGAGCCAAATTCAAGGGAAGCTGGGCTACAGAGTGAGTTCCGGGTTAGCCCTGACTAAAGTGAGACCTGGTCGCAAAATTACAAAAAAAGAAAAAAAGAATATGGGTTCTGGACAGCTAGCCTGGGTTTGAGTCTTGCTTATTAGCTGTGTGATTTGGGGCAAATTGCCTACCTCTCTATGACCTAGGCCTTTTAATCTGCAAAATGAGAACAAGTTAGAGAAAGCTGTTTTGAAGATTAAATCATATAGCATTAGAAAGTGTATGGAAGAGTGTCTGGCACACAGAAAATGGTCAAGAATAGCTACTATTATTTGTCATTATTTCTTTCATTTTGACACAGCTAACTGCTCTTCAACCCATCAATTTAACATTTATATTTTTCAAACTATCAGTCTGTAGTTAACCTTTCGCTCATTGGTGCAAAAAAAAAAAAAAAAAAAACCAAAGAACCTGAAAAAAAGCTGCTTGTGGAGGAATGAGTTTATTTTGGCTTAGGGACTTGAGGGGAAGCTCTATGATGGCAGGGAAAATGACGGCATGAGCTGAGAGGGTGGACATCACCTCTGACACAGCAGTGCAAAGAGCAGCAGGAAGGTGTGCCAAACACTGGCAAGGGGAAACTGGCTATAATCCCCTTCTTCACTGTCTCCCCAACACAGCCACTAGTGCATGGATGGTGCTGGTGTTGGTGCTGGGGATCCTAAACTTCCATTCCCCCTTCTCTATGAAGGCCTGCAGAGCCCCAGGGAGATCTGCTGGACTCTTCATTTTAAGTTTTGATACAGAGACAAACAAGAGCAGCGACCCATCAACGAGGTAGGACACCCCTCCACCTGCCCTACACAGGAGTCACTCACTGACCTCCTAGAGGCTATAGACTAATGATGCCAGGCCTCAGCCCTCCTTGAGACTAACAATGGAGGAGCTGGGACAGCAGTCCAGACCGCAGACAGTCCAGACCATGGGCAGACAGTTCCCTTACTCCCATCCTGCTCTGCTCAGATTCTCCCTCACAGATCTCTGTGATAGGTGTACACAGCCAACCTCACTCTTCTGGCTCCCCTACCCTAAAGTATCTGGGATATCCTAATTTCCCACCCCTTCCTCATAATGCTTTCTTGTCCTGCCACTCTCTTAGGCCAGGAGCTCCTACAAAAACTCTCTCATTCTTTCACCTCTCACTTCCACACCATTTGTCTCACACCTGCCCCCACTCTTATCAGGGACTCTCTGCTCTTGCCCTTCCCGCCTGTACTCAAACACCCCATGACTACCTAACCTCACTTCAAACCCATTATCTCCGGCCTCTTTCAGGCTGGCCTCCTCCTTCCCATTTATTTCTCTTGCTAACAAAGTCATCCCCAGATACATTAAACATATTGGTAATAGTCACTTATGATAAAAATGTTTAATTTTAAATTTTCCTGTTAAGGATACTTCTGCTATGTTCTCTAATAATGCAGTGTCTCACTCTTTTGATGCTAGGTTACTCGTTCTCTGTAAATTGATAACAAAAACAAAAAAAGTTAATTAGGCATAGTTTTATAAGACTGACTTTGAGGTACCCATCCAAGTTATGTATGTGTTGATTATATATTTCTCTTTCAAGATTAGATAAAACATCACTTGTCTAATTATGTTTTTCTCTTCCCAAATACATTTGTAAAGAAATATATCAAAACCAAACTGTTTTAATTTGACCAGGTTCTACTCTTAACCATACTGTTTTAATCAAGGTTTTACTCGCTTTCTCAGTTCTGATATCTCAAGTTCATTGCCTATTTATGATTTAACTGCTCATATATATATATATATATATATATATATATATATATATGTATATACATATATATATGACTTTAACCTGATTTATGCAAAAATTTCTTTTGCTAAATGCCATCCCTAAATATACGTCCTACATCATGCTAAAACTAAGATGTTTTAATCTGTTTTGATGCTCTGAGATTTGAGCCAGGTATGACAACCTAACATCTTAAATAACTTCCTGATGCTTCTCTTCTGCTCCCATAACTAACTGGCTCTATGGCAATCTGATCTATATTATTCTATAACCAATTATTTAAATCAATTTCTTGTACTAAGGACAATAATTATATATTCTGAGCTGGAAAGATGGTTCAGTAGTTAAAAGCACTTGCTTGCAAAGCCTGCTGGCCTAGGTTCAACTCTGCAGTACCAATCTAAAACCAGATGAACAAAGTGACACATGTGCCTAGAGTTCATTAGTTGTGACAAGAGACACTGGCACGCCTATAGTGTCTCTCTTTGTCCCTCCCTCCTTCCCTTGCTCCTCTCTCTCTCCTTCCTTACAAATACATTTAATTTTTAAAATGTGTTCTTTGATTTTATATATTTAATATCTAAGGCAATTGTTATGTTCAGGGTGTATGTTCAATAAATTCCCATTCCAATAGAGGCAATGACTGACTGGTATTTAGAATTATAGCACTGGAGTAGATCATTATGGTTCCAGTTCTAAACATGACCTCTGTGACTACCTTTAATCCCAGCACTTGGGAGATGGTAAATGAAAGATTTCTACTGTACATCAGATTAATTGTTATCCAAGACTAAGCTAACAGCATTACTTGTCAAGCAGTGTTTTCTCTTTCAAAATAATTTATCAAAACATTAGAACTCAGCTGTTCTAGTTCAACAATGACTTGACTCTGCTCTTCTCTATCTAGATTTTAGTTTAACAATTGTCTTATGTTGGGTATCTCAGGTCTATTGCCTCTAAATAAACTAACAATATGTTCTATCTGTATTTATAGTCATGAGGTATTTAAATCTACTTTCATACTCTAGTTATGACTTACACTATCCCAAGACAAGCAAAATTAAATGTTAGGCAAAATAAATTTAAAAGTTATGCCATTCTTCAACTAGACATGCTTACTAGTCAGTTATAGATGGATATACCCATCCTCTGAGTGTTCTAACTACTTATGTAGAAGCAAAATTCAATTGCAGTCATGGAGCAAAAAGGCAAATATTTTTGCCTCTGCTTACAAGTCACAAGGCCACTGGAGATGGGACACTTCTAATGTGTTGTTTCATACTGACCCTCTAGGAAATCACCTGTCTTTCTGTACAGGGAGGACATGGAGACCCAAAAACAAAAAGGGGTATACAGTCTGAGGGAGTAGAATCATAGCTAAGGACAAACCAGTCCTCCAGGCTTCCCAGAAAAGGGAAGGCCAAGATCAGCATAGCCAGGACTCATCCTAACTGCCAACACCAATGCTGGAGAAGCCACAGTGCTCCTTCCAGGTTCTTAAAATTCTCCTTTAAGAGCCAGGAGTGACCCCGAAAAAAAGACATATATTTATTTCAATTTTGGCTTCCTACTGAGTCTTAAACACTCAGAGAGAAATGTATAGCCAAAAATATAAGGTTAAGACATGTTGGGCCCTCCCCTTCTATAATCTACTCTATAATGTGGTTATTCAATTCAATCTCTCTCTCTCTCTCTCTCTCTCTCTCTCTCTCTCTCTCTGGTTTGTTACTAAACAAGTCCTAAGGCCATATGTATAGCCCCTAAAGACGCCAACTGTTGGCCCTGGCCACCACCACCCCCCAAAAAAGTATATTAAAGAGTACATTCTGAGATCTCCTTGGATATAAGGACAACATGTTTAAAAAATCTTAAAATGCTCACTTACATTCTGTTATCTATAGATACCAAACAAGCTCACAAGCAGCTCCAAACTAAGGGCTCTCTCTCTTCTCTACTCTATGGGTATCTATTCTTAACTCCTCTCTCCCTCTTGAATCTGCTTTATCTTATCAACCACACTGCATGTCTCTCTTCATGGCCCCTTGTTTCCTGAAATATGTCCAAAACCAAGTACACCACCTTATTCACAAAAAAATTTAATCCACTATTAATTAGTTCTTCTTACCAGCCTGTCACTATGTCTGAGCCCGACCCCATCCCCCAACCCTGCAAAGGCCATCCCCTGGACATCATCTCCCCACTCTCAGCAGGAAACAGTCACTGAGAAACTTCCGCTGTATCCATAACAAAAGGCTGGGGTGTTAGGTTGAAGCTCAGGCAGCACCTCAGGTCCCCCCCCCAACCAGTGTGGGGAGCTTCAAGTGTCAACATGGAAACCTGACCCCAACAGGAGTTACAGATAAAGCCTGGCTTGTAAACCCCTCCTGCTGTGTCCCTGTCTAGCTGGAGAGCTAGTGACCACCTGGGCCTATATAAACCCAGAAAGGACCTAGTTATGACTTCTCAGAGGCTGTTTCCACCACCACCCTCCTCTGGGGAGATAGCCTGGCAGCTCCAGGTTTCTCTAAATAAAAGCTCTTTTCCCCTTTCAGAGTGGCCTCATGGTGGTCTTGGTCACTTTTAAATCTTACAGCCTACACCTTTAATCCCTAGTAGAGAGGCTGAGGCAGATCAAGACTTGCAGACCAGCATCCGCCACCTTTTCCTAGTCTCAGGAACAGAATTTAGATGGGCAATGGTCAGCTCTGGAGGATTCCATTTATATTGGTTGGACACAAAGCCTTCTCAGGAAGGCTGCCTCGTCCGGAGAACAGCCATGGTTTGCGTGTTACTGCACGCCAACAGGACCCACAGCACCGCAGGAGGACCTCCAGGGAGGACCACCAGGGAGGATCGGGGCGTCACGTGGGCCGGGGAGGCTGTCACCAAAGCCCACAGCGCGAACCGAAGGCCAGAAACTCGCATTCCCAGCAGGCACTGCGATCTAGCTCAGCGCGCGCTACGACACTGCGCAAGCGCCAGGCCGCGCCTCCTCTCATGCGCCCTCGGACCCGCCCGCGCATGCGCCCTCGCACCGCCGGCCCCTCGCACTGCGGGCGGGAAAGCGGAAGCGTACCTGCGCCAAACCGGCAGGGGTGGATAGCTTCTTCTTCTTACTGGCGCCATAGCCGCCTGCGCCGCCGTTGTGGGAAGGGCTGGCTGGCCTCTTCTTGCTGTTCCGGGCTGTCGGGGTGGTGGAAGCAGCGGCTACAATTGGAATTTGAGCCGCCATCCTACCCTGTCTTCCTCCCGCTCCCCACCCCCACCTCTTGCTTAGAGCCGGTCCAGGAACTTCCGGTTTGCTGCTACTTCCGCCTTGATGCTTGAACCCTTGACCTGGATTCCCGTTTCGCTGTCTTCTGTCCGTGGGATCTAAAGGGCGGAGCTGGGAGCGATGCATTTCTTCCGGGTCAGAAGGTGTCTGCGACGTGGGCGCAGCTCCTCGGCTTCTGGGCCTACGCCTTTGGGGCAAGTCCCTGGGGTCCTCAGTAAACACCCCCTGATTTTTAAAAGTATTTTTATTCATTTATTTGCAAACACAGAGCGTGCGGCATGGCACGCCAGGGCCAGATGCTTGCATCGCTCTGCATGTGGCTTGACGTGGGTACCGGGGAATCGAGCCTGGCCTTGCAACCACGGCGATTGCAGAGCCGGCTCAGCGGTTAAGGGCAAAGCCTGATGGTCTAGGATCGATTCCCCAGTATACCTAGAGCCATATGCACAAAGTGGTGCATGCATCTGGAGTTCGTTGGCAGTGACAAGGGCTCAGTGATTAAAGGTTGTTTGATTCCTCAGCACTCACATAAAGCCAGCTGCAAAAAGTGCCACAACAATCTGGGGTTTCACAAATAACTTTTGTTGTTTTTTTTTTTTTTTTTGAGGTAGGGTCTCACTCTAGCCCAGGCTGACCTGGAATTCACTATGTAGTCTCAGGGTGGCCTTAAACTCACAACAATCCTCCTTCCTCTGCTGCCCCAGTGCTGGGACTAAAGGTGTGTGCCACCGTGTTGTCTTTCTGCCAGTTGTCAGAAGATTGATGTCATTTTGGATGTCTGCATGAATAAAAGAAGTTCCCTATTAGTGGACCATGTAAGGTGGGAATTCAGGCTCCACCCTGATCCTCTTCCCCAACCAGCCTCAAGAGAAGCATCAACAAGAGTCAAAGATAAAGACTTCCCCCCTAAACAAGAGCCACACCTGGCCCGAGGGACTGTCCTTCCCGATCCTTACTGATCCTGAGAGCATGTGACCACCTGAGCCCTCCACCCAACCTCATGTGACCACCTGGACCCCAAC
>PVHP010002904.1:0-29140 GCA_004024765.1 Zapus hudsonius | reverse complement strand
ATGCGCTTTTTCGCCACCCTTGGTGAAAAATGCCCGGCAGCTCGCTTTTCCTCCTATTAAAACCTTTCCTTTCCTTTCAGAGTGGTCTCTCGTGGTCATTTCCATTCTAACAGACCAGACAGCTGGGCCAAGCTTAATTCGCATGACCTTGGTTGAGCCTTCTGTCTGCTTGCGTAGAAGCGGAAACTTCTTTCTGCCCTTCACTCTCTTCACCAAACACCAGCAAATTTCAAGGAGGCTGCAAATCTAAAACCTGTTTATGAATCTCAGCTCCTCACTTCTTTCCTTTGCCTCTCTTCAGAACCATTATGGCATTATATAACTAAGAGCTTTGTAAGGAAGTAATTAATGGCTTTTGGCCCTGCTAGAATGGAAACTGTGAGGTAAGACCCTGCTATAGCTTTTTAAATCTGTACCCAGTCTCAATACTTTGCAAGTCACTGATGACTGGTATTTTTTAATCAAGTTACTGGTAACAATAGCTAAGATGACCAGGTACAAGCTAAACGCAAGAGGTGAAAGATAAAACGGGAAAACTAGCAACATTGTTACTGATATCTCTTTTTGTTAGGAGAAAGGAATAACAGTGCTGAAATGCTCCCCGCCCCCCATGCCAGATCTCCACCCTACCCATCCTTATCTGAATCTAGGCGTTTCCCTTATTCTTTATCTCAAGGACACATCTCCAGCCAGCTAGTCACCCAATCAAACCCTCTCTGGGATTCTACTCCTCTGCGACTGCCGTCACCCTTTCGGTTCACATCTCATATTCATGACACCTACCTTAGCGAATTCATCTTTAATGTCTAGAGCCCCGGGATGGCCTCCAGGTGGAAGTCTAAACTCCATCATTTCCTAATCCACCCCTAACTCCAAAGGCATCCTTCCCACTGGGCTTTCAATCACAAATTGACTGTACTACTTTATTTTACTCTATGGGGCCCTTTTATCTTCAGGATAAAAGCTAGATAACTTTTTAACTTGGTCCTCAATACTTGAGCCCTAACTCTCCTCTCTCACTTCCACCCCAAAAGTTGATTCTTTGTGTTACAGCCAGGGACAGACTTCTTTCAGTGTGCTGTTCTCTTACCTCATCGTATTTTGTTCCCTTGGTTCCTCTCCTAGGATTGTTTGGCTCCTTGCCTTGTTACTATCCCTTTTGCCTCAGTACAAATTCTATTCTGGTGAGCAGCTTTCCGCTTAATCTGATACAAATTCATTCCCTTGTTTGAATTTTGTGCAAATATCTTTGATACAGTGCTCTCTGCAGACTCTTCATAATGTTCATTGAGTTCAAACAAAAATTTTCTTTTTAAGTAAACAAGTGACTGCACCACCATTTGGCTTCTGATCACTAAACTAAGTCCTGATCTGTTTGATGGTTTTCTTCCTGAAATGTTTTCTCAGCATCTGAAATATCATCATCCTTTTCTCTTCCTCCTAACCTCTGGTTGTCTCTTTAACAGTTATCTTATTTCACCAGATAGTTTGTAATGCTTCTACAGTTTTTCAAAATATGTGTTACAAAGATGCCCATTTAAAGAGTTTCCCAGGTGTCATCATGAGCAGCCATGTTTATACCAGGTGCCTTCTATATTACACACTGAGAGTTACTAAGGCCCTCTGCCCTTCTGAGTCTTTATGATCCCCAGTGATTTTAATAACTCTTGGGACCTAGTTATCCTAATGGGAAACATTTCCAGGTTTACAGTTCTTATCTGGTTCATTCTCCAAAGATGAATGCCCATATTTAAAATTATTTACCTTGACAGATGTTTTTAAAATTAGTTTTTATTGGGAACTTTAATATATGAAGATACAGGAATTGATTGTGTTCTCTTCTATCCCCTTGTCTTCCCTGACCCCCACCCTCTAAGGACCCTCCTATTTCAAGGTAGTCCTTCCTACATTTTATCATCTTGTTTCTTTTGTTCTCCTCTGTCCTTCATGGCAAATGTTGGCGAATGGGCTCAGAACCATGCTGGTCTTGTGGGGGTATCAGTAACCACGGAGGGGTCATGACTAGACAAGGATAGTGCCATGAGGAATGCCTCCACACCCTGTGGCTCCTAAACTCCCTCTTCTTCTCCAATGATTCCTGAGCCTTGGAGGGTTGATCAAAATCTCCTTGAATTTTGAGCTACCAGCAGACTCTTAGTTTCTGTTTTGACGAGTTTTGAAACTCAGTGTCTATCACCATCTCCATAGAGGGTTCTCTGGCTAGCAAGGAGAGTAGCACCCATTCCTCCATAATATTCCCTGAGCCCTGGGGTATGACAGAGATGACTCATTCAGTGCTAAGCACTGCTCTCCTTGTAATTTTGTTGAGCTTTGGACCTCCCCAGTATTTGCCTCCATCTATAAAAAGAAGTGTCTCTAACCAAAGTGAAATCAACATTAATGAAGGGGTATAAACATACATATTTAGAAGGCTTTTGGATGGATATAACATCACGTTTTACCCAAAGAACAATGGAAGCTTTCCTCTGGGGAAAAGTCATAAGCTTTTGACTTAGTTCTCTGTTCCAGGTATAAACTCCCTTCCACAGAGTTGGGCCTCATATCCAATTAAAAGTGCTTGAGTACCCCTATAACTAATGTGCCACTACTGTACCCATAGGTATATCTTGCCTGGTTGATTTTGTACCTTGTAGCATCCACTGCTTGTTGAGACTATAGATAATTTCTCCCCAAGCAGCTCACATATCGTTTTCCAGCAGTATGAGAGGTAGCCAGCAGGGTGATGGCTTACACCTCAGTGTCCTGCAACTGCAGCCTGTAGTATCTTCAGCAATAGGGGCTTACCATCCAGCTTCAGTGAGTAACCAAGTGCTTTTGCAATAGCCTGCATTGTCTTGGTCGCCTCCTGGGCCTTTCTGACAAACAGCTCACTGTGGAGGTGAGGGGTGTCAGTTCACTGGCTTTTTGATCCCTAGAATTAAACCCAGGCTCCATAACATGGTTTTGAAGGCCATCATAGATCTGCTACCTCTCTAGCCTTTCCTCTTCTTCTCCCAGTTTCCACTTCCATCAATCTCAACACCCAGCTGCATTCTCCTCCCTCAGGGCCTGAGCACACATTGCTTCTCCTCCAGGAAACTGCTTTTCTCCCAATATCATGCTTCTGCCAACTCATTAGCTACCACACAATCTTCCTTGCTTGGCTAGCACATTAATTTCTCAGCCCTTTCCTATCCTTCTGGTCCAGTTCTTCGTCCTCACCCATCTTATTCGTCCAACACCTGTTGATTGACTTTTACAGGCTGATTCCTATGAAAGAAGATAAGGAGGAGCAAGAGGACTCTTCCTGTTCTCAGGGGCCCCTGATCTGGTAGGGAAGAGCTATTCTGTCTTTCCAGCTGAATATAAGCTCCCTGTGAGTGGTTGCTGGAGGCATGAAGAATTGAACATGGCAGAGATGTTATCAACAGATGGTAACCATGACAAGCAGGAGGAATTGCTGTAGGATGTCCATGTAGAAATCTCCACATCCAGCATGAGAGCACTGATCACGGCACATGAAGAGAATCCATATGCCACATTGCATGTGTTACTTGTTACCTTATTTATCAGAACTGATCAATTCACACTGGTGATCCATATTCAGCTAGCATGCATGTTGAGACAAAACTTGAGTCTCCTCCCATACTCCCCATTCATTTCTGAGAACTTGAAGGTGTGTCTCCCTCTGCTGCAATATGGGCCCTTTTATGAGCTTCCTCAGTAGCCTCCTTGCTGGCATCTGCAGCTCCTATGTCTTTGGCAGTGTACTTCCTTTGGCAGTGTACCATACAATCAGCTTCAGCCAGGGTCTTGATCTCATTTAAGACATAAAGATTAAGAATAAATAAGGGATTTGTTAAGCTACACCATATTGTTTAAGACATAGAGTGCCTAGTTTATTGTCTCCCAAAAATCTCAGGAAACAGTGGATATTTGGGATCAGGCAACTGCTGGCTGGAAGACAGGCTATGCATTTTCTCTTGAATGAAGTGAGCAAGTCACAACCCACTGGGTATAATATGGCTGATCAGTGACTCCATAATGAAGAGAAACTGCTGCAGTCAAGATCCTCAAAAGTGAAAACCTATAGCCACCACCAGAAGCAGCAATGAAAGCAAGAGGACAAGGAAGCAGTGTGGTGCGCAATGTAAATTCTGAACTATGGGGATATGAAGCCAAAGTTAGCCCGCTGCAATGAGAAGCTGATAGAGGCCCAGGAGATTAGTCAGAGTCTTCTCGGGAGTGGGAGAGAGACACTCATCTTTGGAATATCTCTCTAAGGAATCTTCCCAGGGAAGTTTGTTTTTGTTTTTTTTTTTCCTCCATCATAGACCAAAGTATATGTGAAGGTAAAGGCCTGTGGGCCATTGCTATTCAGAGCATTATAGACTGTCAGGGACAATATTATTAATGTTTCATTGTGCAAAGACTTAATCAGCATCTAGAGGAAGAGAGCTTGTGCCACAGGGGCTAGGGACAGGCCCTTGTTCACTAAGCTGCTTGCTCATTTCCCACATTGTAAATGCATGAAATCTTTCTGAGGTAGAATCAGTGGTAAAATCACTTGCCTAATATGCACAAGACTGAGTTCAGTTCCCAACATTACACACACACACACACACACACACACACACACACACACACACACACACACATACGTGCAAATAGAAAGAGGGGAGTGGTCATAAATAGTTTGACCCTACTTTTTGCAGGGTCCAGGGAAGATTACAAATGGAAGCTTACCTACTACTACTTTATGCCTTGATATTTAAATGTACATACTAAGCTAATAAACTAAAATTTTCTCCCTTTCTCTTTGAAAGTAACTTGGAGTTGAAATTAGAATACTCAAATTCCTTTGAGTTCTGCTCCAGATATGGTAGTTCAGAGATATCTATTCCAGTCCCCATGAGCCCCTTGCTCCTCGAGCATCCCAAGGGAACAAACGTGGAGATCCAACCTACCCATGCAAGCTTCATCCCCACAGTTTCCTGCTGACTACCCTCATGACTGGGCAGATACAGTAAACACAGGAATAATGTCCTAGGGGCCCGGATGGAAGTAAAAGGCCATGAAAGCAAGAGAGTCTGATGTCTCCATCATCTAGGCTTCCTCGAAATGGGTGTCACAGAGCTGATGGGCACCCTTCTCTTTTCAGCCTCCTTGCTTGGGGCAGAAGGACAAAGCCAGAAGAGGACCCTTGTTGTTCAGACAAGGAGCACTGTAGACCCAGCTCTGAGCCCAGAGAAGGCATCAGATGAGCTTGAGTGAGGGACAGGAGATTCCAACTTCAGGCAGGCCAGGGAGGAGCTGGAGCGGATGAGCTTTCATTTGTGGTGGTAAAGAGTTGATGTATTCTTTATCTCTTAGGCCAGAATTTCACAAGAAGTGGGGAGAATAGGAAGCATCATGAAGTGCTAGATGAAAGTCAGAAACTTGGGAAGGCCCATAGTAAGAGTTGGAGAAGCCACTGTTTAAAGGTATCATGAGGAACCCTTGAGAAGCTCCTGGCAGTGCACAGGGGCAAGCTGGGCACAGCTCAATTCCAGAGTTCCCCTTATTGTCACTGTAACATAAATAGAAACCTCTCAAATTTGTTTCTGCTCCTCTCACACCAGCACACCTGGCACATCCAGGCTCATGCACTCTCCTCTCTGAATTTTGCCTTCAACAGGTTTTTGCTTTGCAAAGTCTGAATGAGGGAAAAGTTTTATGAATCATTTTGCTTATTGGAATTACTTCTTAAATCCATGCCTGTGAAGTAAACACCAATTTAGCCCCAAAAGGCTGACTAAGAAGTTCCCAAATAGTGGGGTTATTACCTTTCATTGTGAGAAGTGGAATCTTGCTTCCAGGGTGGCATTTCCTCACCCTGGTGAATCCCCTTTGGGCACTGGTCCTTCCTTTCTCTCTTACTAGAGGCTCTACCCGTTACTTAACATGAATTATTATGTTAACACTTACTCTTTCTGCCTACTATAGAGAAAGAACACAATGAAAATTACTATAATTCCCCATCTCTGAGATTCCCTTTATGCTCTCCCCAAACCTCAAATTTGATCATCTCTGACTGTGACACTTGTCTGCTTCAGTTCCCCACTGTGTCGTTTCCTAGCTGCTAGTCTTTATTCACTCATGACTTTGTTGCTCTCAGCTGCACTAGCATGGTACTAGAGAAGGCCAGTGGAAAGGAACAGTCAGTTAGGGACTTGGGTATAAATGATGAAGAGACTTGGAGATGTTCACTTTCAAAGCTCATGAAAAATCTCCCAAAGACTGGGGAACTGAGGCCTCCTCCAGTACCTCTTACTTACCTCAGGGGAGATTACTGCTGGGTCCCAAAAGTAGTTGAACCAATCATTCCAGCTCCGACAATGTGTCCCAACTCTGGGGACAAGGGGCAGGGCCAGAGGAGGGTGTGGCAGGGGGAAGGAGATCCATTCTGGGCAAAGTAATAATGTGAAGCAGGGTTGGCAGAGGTCTTCTTCCTGGGCACAGCTTGTACAGAACCCAGAAGTTAGTGGTGTATAAAAGTCCCCAAGCTCAGAATTACCCTAAGAAACCAGCTGTTGTTTGGAAGCAGAAGCAAAAGAGTGTATTAAGAGCTCTTTTACAAAACTTTAAGTTTATAAAGACTCAAAGTACTTAGCATGACCCCTATCTCTTCTCTTTCCTTTTGAATTCACCTTGAAGCACTCAGTGTGGGTGAATGCTGACCAAGTTCAACTGTTCTCTCTCTCCTAGCCTGCAGTACCCTGGCAGGCAGGCTGAACCCCACCCCCAGCCTGGCATGGCTTCTGCTTGGCTCTTTTGATCATAGCTTCTGGATTTATGTGGCTAGTGGCTCTGGCCTGTGCTTCACCCCACATTCGTTTTCATAACTCCCCAACCCTGCTGTGGAGTTCTTTCTGAAATAATCTGTTGTTTTTTTTTTCTCTGCCTGCTTGCACTAAAGAGCTGAACATTCTGTAAGAATTTGGAGAGTGACATTGGGGACTGAATGGCTTTTGGATTCTGCTCTAATCCAAAGTACTAATAATGTCTATGTGCCCAGATGCAGTTTGAATGTTTCTTTTCTTTTATTAAATAGAAACTTTTATGGACAAATCGTGTTGGTACCACCATTTCCCTCCTTCCTGCCCTCATTCCACTGAGGGCTCTCTCCCGTGGGATTGTGAGTAATGAATTGGTAGAGCAGCAGTCAGTTACTGTGGGAAAGGGCAATGCCTCTGGTATTCCCACCCACCTTAACTATAACAATCTTTCTGCCCCCTCTCCCACAAAATTCCCTGAGCTATGGTGGGTGTTTTAGCCTACTATAGTGTTGAGCTCTCAGCAGTGTCTGGATTTCTGCTTTGGTACGATTTGAGATCCTCAGTGTCAGGTCCCATCACCTTGGCACAGGTTATCAGGCTGGCCATTGGAAGCAGCACTCTTGCTTACCTCGCCAATTCCTGTTTCACCTGGGCCCTAGCTGATGTGCAAGGGGTGGATTATCTCCTCATTGCCTTCTATAAAAGAAAATATAGATTCTCTACCAGAGAGTGGGATCAGCATAGGTTTAAAAAAGGTAAGGATTGTTAATTAAGAGAGAATTTGATGAGTGTAGCCTCTCTTTTGGCCAAAGACTAATGGAAGTTTCTCATTGGAGTCCATAATCTTTGTCTCCATAGGGTTGTGAGTCGGTTCCCAGTTCCAGCTATTGGTTCCTTTCCACTGAGTGGATCTCTTAGCCAATCAGAGAGTTGTTGGTTACCCACCTAGGCTGGGTGCCACTATTGCACTGGTGTGCCTTTTTAGTCAGGCTGTTTGCTTTAGAATACCAGTGACCCCTGGTAGCTTACAACATTGTTGGCAATTTTCCCCTAGCAGCTCATGTATTTCCAGCACTATATGGACAAACCATCTGGGAACTGACTTCCTTCAAGTTTCCAGCCAGATCTCTCAATGTTCTGTGTTGGCAGCAAGTGGTGCCTTCAGCAATAGGCCCTTACCTTTTACCTTAGGCAGGTTATCAAGTGCTTTGAGGAAAGCCTGTCTTGTTTTGGGGACCTACAGGCCTCTCTGATCAATAGTTCAATGTGGGTTGTAACAGATTTCTTGTAGTGGGAGTTACAAGCCAGGGTCAAATGTTTTAGAATTAGGCTTTATCTCAATCTCTTCAGGGCCCTTCTTACTAGGTGATCCCCACATACTCCAGTTGAGAGTTAAATCTTTTAGTCTGCTATCCAGGAGTAAGGTTTCTATGGTATCAATTCATTTTGAATTTATTTTTGTGTGTATCTCTCCTGCTCTCCTATTCCCCTTTCCCTAAACACTTTCATCCCTCTAGAATTGTCCATCAGGTATGACTGCAACTCAAGCTGTTCTAGATTTAAAACTACAGATGAGGG
This sequence comes from Zapus hudsonius, assembly GCA_004024765.1. Taxonomy (NCBI): domain Eukaryota; kingdom Metazoa; phylum Chordata; class Mammalia; order Rodentia; family Dipodidae; genus Zapus; species Zapus hudsonius. Next base: position 20,744 of record PVHP010002904.1, on the reverse strand, counting down.
AAGACATTCTTCATTTCTTTCTGTGCTTGTGTGAGTTAACTTAGTATGATGTGTTCCAAGTCTGTCCATTTTCCTACAAATTTCATTATATCATTTTTCCTTACTGCTGAGTAGAATTCAATTGTGTATATGTACCACATCTTTGTTATGCATTCATCCAGTGATGGGCATCTGGATTTCCAAATCTTAGCTATTGTGAATTGAGCAGCAATAAGCATGGTTGAGCAAATATATCTTCAGTAGAGTGGAGCCCAATAGAGGAATAGCTGGGTCAGTTGGTAGCTCTATTTTCATCTTTCTCTAGTCTCCATATTGATTTCCATAGAGGTTGTACAAGTATGCACTCCCACCAGTAAGGAATAAGGGTTCCTCTTTCCCCACATCCTTGCCATCATTCAGTGTCTTGATTTTTTTAATGATTGTCATCCTGACCAGCGTAAGGTAGAATCTCATAGTTGTTTTAATTTGCATTTCCCTTCTGGTTAAGGATTTTGGACAATTTTAAGTGAGTATTAGCATTTGTATTTCTTTCATTAAGAATTCTCTGTTTAGTTCTCTGCCCCATTTTTTGAATAAACTATTTTATTTCTTATTGTTTAATTTCCTGAGTCCTTTGTAGATTCTAGATATTAGGCCTCTGTCAGTGGTATAAGGGGCAGCGATTTTCTCCCATTTTGTGGATAGTTTGTTAGCTCTGTTTATGGTGTATTTGTCTGTACAAAAACTTTTTAGACCCTAATGACCCTCGGTTCGATTTCCAGTTGCACAAAGAGGCATCTGGAGTTTGTTTGCAGTGGCTGGAAGTCCTGGAATACTCAATTCTCCCTCTCTCTCTCTCTCTCTCTCTCTCTCTCTCTCTCTCTCTCTCTCTCTCTCTCTCTCTCTCTCTCTCTCTCTCTCGTATGTGTGTGTGTCTTTGTGAAAATAATTTTTTTTCCAAAAACTTTTTTAGCTTCATGAAATCCCACTGGTTAAGTGATTGCTTAATTTTCTGGGCTACTGGGGGTATTGTTCAGGAAGTCTTTTCTTATTGCAGAGAATTCCCCCTATTTTGTCTTCCAAGCATTTAAGAGTTTCAGATCTTATATTGAGGTCTTTAATCCATTTGGAATTGATTTTTGTATATGAGGAGTGGGTCTAGTTTCATTTTTCTACATGTGGATATCCAATTTGTCCCGTATCATTTGTTGAAGATGCTATCTTTACTCCAGTTTACCTTGTCAAAGATCAAGTAGCTGAAGTTACTTGGACTAAGGGCTGGGTCTTCAATTCTCCCATCCAAGTACTAGCCAGGCCTGACCAAGCTGAGCTTCTGGGATCAGATGAGATTGGGCATGTTCAGGGTCTTCAATTCTGTTCCATGGGCATATGTATCTGCTTTTATGCCAGTACCATGGTGTTTTTGTTACTATGGCTTTGTAGCATAGCTTTAGATTGGGTATGGAGGTACATCCAGAAGTTGTTTTATTATTATTATTATTATTTTCCTGATGATACTCAAAGCCTTCTGCCATTCTATATGAATTTTGAAATCTTTTTTTCTATCTCTGTGAAGAATGATGCTGGTATTTTAATTGGAACTGCATTTGGTAGAACTGCCATTTTCACAATATTGATTCTACCTATCCAAGAGGACGGAAGATCCTTACATCTTCTCATGTCCTCCTGATATCTTTCTTGAGTGTTTCAAGGTTTTCATTACACAGGTCTTTCACATCCTTGGTGAGGGTTATTCCAAAGTATTTAATTCTGTGGCTGTTAAAAACAGGACAACCTCGCTGATTTCTTTCTCTGTATATTTGTCTTTGGCATATAGGAAAGTTATTGATTTTTGTGCATTGATTTTGTATTCTGCCACTTTGCTGAAGGAATTTATCACCTTTAGAAGTTTTATGGTAGTGCCTTTTGGGCCACTTATGTGCAAATCTGCAAATAGGGCTAGTTTGACATGTTCATTTCCAATTTGTATCCCTTTTATAACTTTCTTCTGTCTTTTTGCTTGGACTAGGACTTCTAGTACTATGTTGAAAAGCAGTGGTGAGAGTAAGCACCCCTGTCTTGTCCCTGATCTTGATGGGAACTCCTTGAGTCTTTCTTTCCCTAGTAAGTATGATTTGGGCTTTAGGTACTTTGTATATAACATTTATTATGCTGAGATATGAATCCTCCATGCCTAGTCTCTCCAGCATTTTGATCATGAAGTGACGTTGTATTTTGTCAAAGACCTACTATGCATCTATTTAAATGATCATATGGTTCTTATGTTTAAGTTTATGTGGTGGATTATGTTAATCATTTACATATGTTGAAACATCCCTGCATCCCTGGGATGAAACCTGCTTCATTGAGGTGAATGATGCTTTTGATGTGTTGTTGAATTCAGTTAGCAAGGATTTTGTTCAGGATTTTTGAAACTAAGTTCATCAGGGATATAAGTATATAGTTTTTCTTTCTTGTTATATCTGTCTGGTTTTGGGATTAGGGTGATGATAGCTTTGTAGAAAGATTTGTAGAGCATTCCCTGTTCTTTGATTATGTGAAAAAGTTTGAGAAGAAGTGGTTTTAGTTCTTCGATAAAGGTTTGGTAGAATTTGGCTGAGAATCCATTTGGGCCTGTACTTTTCCTTTTGGGGAGGGTTTTGATTACATTTTCGATCTCAGTGGATGTGATAGGTTTGTTTAGGAGATTGATCTGCTCTGGATATAGTTTTGGTACATTGTATATATCTAGGAATTCATCCATTTATTCCAGGTTATCCAATTTTTTAGAGTAAAGGTTTTGGAAATATGTCCTGATGATTCTTCCGTTTCATTGCTGTCTGTTGTGACCTCTCCCTTTTCATTTCTTAATTTGTTAATTTGAGACTTCTCCTTTTTTTGTTTGATCATATTGGCCAGGGGCTTATCAATCTTGTTTTTTTTTCAAAGAACTAGTTTTTGTTTCATCAATTTTTCTTGTTTTCTTAGATCCCAATTCATTAATTTCCATTTAAATATTAATTCTTTATTTGTCTGAAATTCTTAGAGGTTGAATTTTTCTTGTTTTTCAAGACCTTTAGGTGGTTGGTTAGGTTATTAATTTGAAATCTCTCTGTCTTTGTTATGAAGACATTTAGTGCCATGAATTTTCCCCTTAGGACTGCCTTCATTGTGCCCCAGAAATTTTGGTATGTTGTGTTTTCATTATCATTCAATTCTAGAAATTTTACAATTTCCTTTTTGATTTCTTCCACAACTCATTCACTGTTTGGTAGTGTGCTGTTCAATCTCTAGGAGCTGGTATAATTTCTGTTGTTTCTCTTGTTGTTAATTTCTAACTTTAGCACATTGTGATCCAATATGATACAGGAAGTTATATCAATTTTCCTGAATTTATGGAGACATGATTTATGGCCTAATATATGATTTATTTTGGAGAAAGTTCTGTGGGCTGCTAAGAATAATATATATTCTGTATAAGTGGGGTGGAATGTTTTGTAGATGTCTGTTAAGTAGAATTGATATATGCTGTTATTAAGATCAATTATTTTCCTGTTGATTTTCTGCTTGGATGATCTGTCTGTTGGTGATAGTGAGGTATTGAAAACCCCAACTAAGATGGTGTTGGGATTTATTTCTCATTTTTGTCAAGTAGGTTTTGCTTTGTAAACTGTAGTGCACTATTGTTTGGTACATTATAGATTTATGATTGTGATGTTCTGTTGGATCCTTTCCTTGATGAGTAAAAAGTGGCCTTTTTGTCCTTTTTTGATTACTTTTGGTTTAAAGTCTATTGGGTCAGATATTAATATAGCCACACCTGCTTGTTTCTTATTTCCATTTGCTTGGAAAATAATTTTCATCCTTTTACCCTGTTAAGGTATCTATCTTTAGTGGTTAGGTGTGTTTCTTGAAGACAGCAGATGGAAGTGTCCATTTTGTCTGATCCACCCTTCTAACTTGTGTCTCTTGATTGGTGAGTTAAGACCATTAATATTTAATGCTGTAACTGTGAGGTTTGATTTAATCTCTGCCATGTTGGAGGCTTTATGGGGTTTGGTGATTTCTTGACTATGAACCTTTGTATGCCTGCTCTGGTTTTGGTTATTGTGTTCTTCCTCTTGTAGGCTCTGAGGTTGGTTGTTTGACTGTTCTATGTGGAGTATTTTCTGAAGTATCCTCTATGGGCTTGGCTTTGTGTTCATATAATCATAGATATGGCTTTTATCATGGAAGATTTTCTTTTCACCATCTATTATGAGGGATACTTTTCTGGGTGCAATCATTTGGGTTTGATGCCCATTTTTTTAATCCCTTAAAGTGCTCCATTCCAAGCCTTTTTGGCTTTCAGAGTTTCTATTGAAAAATCTGATGTAATTCTGATAGGATTGCCTTTGTATATCATGAATTATTTTTCTCTTCTTGCTTTTAGTGTTTTCTATTTTCATTGTTTAAAGTTTTAACCTATGATGTGCCTTGGAGAGTTTCTTATTTGGTCCAGTCTGTTTGGTGTTCAGTGAGCTTCCTGTGTCTGCATGGATTTCCCTTTTGAGAGAGTAGAAAGTTTTCTTCAATAATTTTGTTGAATATGTTATCCATGCCTTTGGCCTGAATTTCTTCATCTTCTGGTATACCCATGATCCAGATGTTTGGTCATTTTATGGTATCCCATAATTCCCTCATATTCTGGTCAGATGATTTTTTTGAATTTATCAAAGTATTTGGACTCCTGAAAAATTTCTTCTGTCTTGTCTTCTAGATCTGAGGTTCTTTCCTCCACATGATCTACTCTGGTAATGAGAGTTTTTAGAGAGGCTTTTACAAGCTCTGTTTGATTTGTGTTTTTCTGTTGCATTTTTCTGTATCACATCCATCCCTTTGTCATGTTCCAATCTCAGGTCATGGTTTGATTTTCATAATGTTTCTATGTATTCATTCTTGCATTTGTTTGTGTCTTCATTAAGCTTCATCAGCTGGTTATTGAGATCCTCTATTCATCATCAATTCATTCATCTCACTTTTGAGGTCTCTCTGGTTTTCAACTAAGTTTTAAGCTAGTGATGAACGCTGTGATATAAGAGATGATTCCACTCAATTTCCTTTATGTGCTTGTTGGTTCTTTGATGATTAACTTTCAGTTCAGACATTCACATGGTCAGGGGCTCATTGAGGTGATTAAATAAGTTTTTCTGCTTACCTTTTGGGGTTTAATCTGTTATCTCTTCTATGTTTTCATTGAAGACTTCCATTGTGGGACTAGGCAACCTTGGTGGAGATCTTTCAGCTTGTTGACTTTCATTGTTTTGTTTGTTACCCATCTTGGGGTAGAAATCTTATTTTATTATGAAAGAAGCAAGTATTTGCCCTTGTATGATCTTCTGTGAGTGTTCTGTTTCAGGTTTGAACTGGATTGAGGTGGGGTGGTGTTTTATCTACAGATGTATAATTTATGGAGGTTGCAGGTGCATTAGCAGCTCTGGGCTGGTGGCTGATGTGAAAGCTCTGTGGGATGTCTGGAATCTATTCTAAGGAGCAGGCCAGACCCTGGGTCCAAGGAATTGGCTAGTGTAGAGGTATTGGTGTAAGGAGGCAGCTGGGAATCAAAGGAGGTTGCAAAAGCCAGAACTATCTGCTGAGGCTGTATGAGGTGTGGATGGTGGTATGGGTGTGGGGGGCCTATCAGGGATAGTGCAGGCCATGGCTAGTACAGACAACGTGTGGTGAGATGCCCACTGGAAAATTGCAGGGTGGCACAGTTGTGGGGTGCCACCTAGGTGTGCACAGTGCAGGGGGGTGCTGTTTGGAGGGGTGGGAAGGCCTTGGACCTGTGTGGCCCTCTGGGATGTGTGTAGGAAGGTACAGGGATATTACCAGGCCTGAGGGGCCCTCTCAGGTACTCTTGAGGAAGGCAAGGTGACACTGGGCCTGTGGGGCCCTCCAGGGCTTGTCCAAGGGGGTTCAGAGTCATATAGGAAGGTTCTGGGCCTGAGAAGTCCTGTGGAGCATGTGCTGGGGTAGCATGAGGTGGTAAGAAGGCCCAGGTTAATGCAGAACAGGAAGGGCCTGTGAGTCCCTCAGGGCATGCATGGGTTGGCATGAATGGGATGCAGCACAGGGTGGCACAGAACTGCATCAGGCAGGGTAGGGTTAAAATGTGGGTCCTGTCTCCTGTATTGTGTGTACCTCTGAGTGCAGGAGGTGTGGACAAAGGCCAATGATGGGGCTGCCCTTCCAGCCTACCTGAGAGGCCCAAATTAGGTAAACACCAAACCACCCCAGTGTGAGGGGCTTGTAGATCTCAGGAATCCAGGAACTGGCAGTGTGTATCTCAGTGCCCACCCAGTGTAGGTCCACAGGGACCTACTAGTACTAAAGCTCTATATTTCTTGCCTAATTTCACTCCCAGAGCCCTAGTGTGGTTACGAGTCTGCAATCTTGTCTGGAAGCTCACAGTTTGAATTCTTGTCTTCTGATTTTCATTTCTGCCTTTAAAGAGCTGGCTTCAATCATCTCCCACAGAACACAAATACTTTACAAATTTTCTTTAAAATTCTGTGGATTGAACAGTGGAAAACCACCACGGGTGTCTGAAGTATATCTAAAATAATTACAGATGCCCAAGTGAGGTCCTGGTGGGGGACAGAGTGGGTGTTCAGAGAACAAGGCACATGAACAAAATATGTGGACTATAGGGAATTTACTTGGCTGACCAAGAATTTCCTTTTGATAAGACTTGACTCTGTGTAGGATGTAGGCTCTTCAGTTTCCTTGTCTCAAAAATTAGCTATTTGGGTTTTTAAAAATTTTTTTTATTTATTTGAGAGGGAGAGAGATAAGGGGAGAAAGAGACAAGAGATAGGGGAGAGAGAGACAGACACACACTATGAGAGGGTGAGAGAAAGAGACAGAGGCCCGCTTGCCATTGCACACAAATTCTAGATGCACACACCACTTTGTGCATCTGATTTTACCTCCGTCCTGGGAAATCAAATCCGGGTCAGCAGACTTTGCTGACACGTACTTTAAACTGTTCAGCCATCTCTTCAACCCCTGTTAATGGTTCTTTAACCTCTGTTGTCTCGGTTTATTTTAAAGGCAATGTTTTTATGAAAGCATAACTCCCAAATTATATGTAGACAATCAGGTGAATTTTATAAAATAAATGCAATTTATAATACATCTTAAGAAATAGAATACTATAAAAAAGAAATAGAATATTGTCAATACCTTTAAAGCTTTATTCCGCTCTCTCTCTCTCTCTCTCTCTCTCTCTCTCTCTCTCTCTCTCTAAAAATGAATAAAGCTTTATTCCCATTGTCAGTCCTCAAGATATCACTGTCCTGACTTCTAACCCAGTAACAATTCTGCAGTTATCACACATTGTATATACTCTTGCATTCCTGTAATTTCTGGAGATTCATTCCCTGGCATGTAGCAGTCCTTGAACATCATTTTAGTGTAGTTTTCCATGGTGATTATATCTACAATGTATCCATTTTTTCTATTGGATATTTATGTTCTTTCTATGGTCTTTGGCTCTTTTGTAATTTGTAAAAATATTTTATATTTTATATTTTTATATTTTAATTATTTTTGAGACAGAGAGAAGGAAGGAGGAAGAAGAAAGAAAGAGGGGGGGCAGACAGATATCAAGTATGGGTGTGCCAGGGCCTCCTGCCACTGTAAAGAAACTCCAGATGCATGTGCCACTTTGTACATCTGGCTTTATGTGGGCACTGGGGAATTTAACATTGGCCATTAGGCTCTACCTTTAACCACTGAGCCATCTCTCCAGCCCGTTTTTGTATTTTTTTAAATCTGTGGGAGACTTTTTTATTTTTTAAATATCTTTATTGTCAATAATTATATATGAGCAAATCTTGTGGTGGTACCCCCATTTCCCTCCTCCCTCTCCCAAACCCACTGGAGTCCCTCCTCAGTGGGCATACTGGATCAGTCCATGGGGTAGGGGGTTATGAATTACAGAATGGGTAGCCATTTTTTCCACTTTGTGTGTTATTGTTGAAGGGCAATGTCTCTGGATATTCTCCCCAACCATGCTCTCACAATCTTTCCGTCCCTCTTCTGCTCAGTTCCCTGAGTCATGAGTTGTATTATCAGGGTTCTCTAGAGAAAACAGAGTTGACAGAATAGATTATAGTAAAAGGGAATTTATTGGGGTAGTTTACGATAGTCCAATAATAGCAGTCTACAGGCCCATAGGTGAAGAAACCAGTAGCTGTTCATTCCACATGTCTGGAGGCCTCAGCAGTCTCAATCCAGCCCAGAAGGCCTAATGGCTCCCTTGGGAGCAGCTGCTCTTCAAGTCCATGATGTGAGGCCGAGGAAACTGGGTTCTAGTGTCCAGGAAGGGTAAGAGAGCAGAACGTGAGTGCAAGTCACAAACAAGCACCAGCAGCCAACAAGCAGGGAGAACAGGAGAGAATTTCTTCCCCTTTATATAGCCTTAGGGTGGGGCCTTGCAACCCTTCCCCAGACTTAGTGGCTTCCTGAATCTCTGGAATTTCCTTCCTGCACTGCCCACACAGGAAAGGATGTTTAGTTCTAGCTTCTTTGAACTTCTTTACACACACACACACACACACACACACACACACACACACACACACGCATGCTCACACACACACATAGTCCCCCCCGAATTAACCAATAAATGAAATTATTTTTGCAAACTTAAAAAATGATATGTGAGTATTATACATACATATGTTTTGATTTGAGCCTTATGCACCCATATGTTATGGTGTACATAGGCAGCATTTATGTTGGGATGTACCAAAAATATAATTTCTAGGTAACAATGTGTGCTTAAATGCCATCAAACAGTTGTGAGACATGATTGCATTAATATACCTTCCTACCAGCAACAAACGAGAGTTCCACTTTTTTCACATGATCAGGGCATTTTCACTGGATTTCATTATGAATAACTATTTTTGTCAAATGCCTATAGCAAGGAGAGAGGTAGCAGGGCATGGTGAAAATCACTGTCATGTGAAGGATGCAATTGTTTTGAACCAAAGAGGCCACATCTCTAAATAATAATGACCTATAAAACCACTTTCTTCCATAAAACTGTTTGTTCATTTGTGACTATCAAGAGAAATGCTTCCTTGTACATACTCCACAGTGTCTCCCTGAACTAGTCTCAAGACCAGCTCTAAGTATACACTGAAGAACAGATTACACACCTGTGTCATGGAGACACTCCTAAGGTAGGGTTTGAAGTGGTGCAAGGACCCTGACCAGCAGAAGGGCTTTGGAGAGACAGTGACCAAGAGGAGTTAGCAAGAAGGGTTCCTTCCCCCAGAGTGTTACTTTGCCAGCAAAGCAGATCTGTAAGCATGGTCGGAGTTGAAACAGACCCGATGGTGAAGGCATGTTGCTGTTACCATGGGCAAGGTGCCTCACTCACTTGGCACACATCTGCTCTATCTTGCATGGGCCTGACTGGTGTGATGCAGCTGCCTCTGTTAGCCCCTATCCTGTGAAGCTCTCATCAAAGAAAGTTTGAGCTTGGGGCTGGAATAGTAGTTCAGTTGTGTCGCAGTCAGCCACAGGCCGCTGGGATGAATCTTCACACCAGGCAGTTTATGGGAGGAAACGATTTATTCAAGCTACGGATCCAGGGGAAGTCCCATAAAAGTGAAAGAGGCTGGTCCTCTTTCACAGGTCCAAGCAGAGAGAAAAAACCATCATCTACACCACACACACAGAACAGGGAACAGGCAGGGACCAAGGAGAGAATTTCTCCCCCTTTATATAACCTTAGGGTGGGGTCTTACAATCCTTCCCCAGACTTTATGGCTTCCTGAGTCTCTGGAATTTCCTTCCTGCACTGCCCACACAGGAAAGGATGTTTACTTCTAGCTTCTTTGAGCTTCTTACATTCTGCCCCTTGCTGAGAGGCTGCCTTCCTGTAAACATCCTCAGAGACCCACCCAAGATAATTAAAAAGATCCAAGTTGACAACAAAACCTAACCATCACAAGTTGGTAGAGTGTTTGCCTAGCACACATGAAGCACTGGGTTTTATCCCCAGCATAATATAAAATAGACATAGTGGTATACACCTGTAATCACAGTACTGGAGAGATAGAAGAAGATTCAGAAATTCAAGATCAGTGTTGACTACATAGTGAGTTTGAAGACCTTGTCTCAAAAACAAATAAACAAAAATGAAAGAAGAAAAAAAGTTTTGAGCTAGGACAATGGTTGGTGGAGCCTTTCAGCAAGGAGAATTAAAGAATGTAGATTTCACATTTCCAGCTCCTGTAAAAGGGCTTTGGTATTAGACTGCTAAGTCTCTGGCTACTGATAATAACATCCAAAGCAATTGCCAGCTGTTTGCCCTTCCACAATTCAAAGGAGTACAACAATGTTATCCTTTATTTTATTAATTTTATTCCTCATTGTTTTCTAAAATGAAACTTCCCAGGACCTACTCCCAAAGTTCATAATTGTCACATGTACTCAAGGCAACATCACTTCTCAAAACTATGCAAGATATAAAGAAGAAGCCAGACCCAAACATGGCCAGAACAAACCTCTATCATTGCCTATGAGCTGAAACACCCATTTTAAAAATTTTTTTGGCATATATGTATGAGTGTGAGGTATGCATACATGTGTGCATGTGTGTTCATACATGAGTGGATGTGAGGCAGGCAGAGAGAATAGTTTAGCCATCCCAGATACTAGGTGGCTTTGGCAATAAACACACTCCTTTCCTACACAATACACCTAGCAACTGTTGGGAACCTAGGTCCCACACATACACCTGTACCAAGCAGCATGGACACTCTACTCCACACACTGAACTACTTTTCTTCTCCCCTTTGTGAGCAGTATTTGTTATCAGCTCCTATTCAAGTATGCTCTTAGATCATCCAGAATTGAAACAGCAGGGGGGCATCAGCGTGGACTGCTTTGGGGTACTTGTGAAGTAAAGCAAACTATTTCCTCTAAGTGAACTTTTACAGAGAAACCATATTTACCATTTTATGCCTATGTATAACTGGATTAAAATCAGATGCATTGTGGGGAAGAACATACATAGTAGAGAACACATTATAAAACCCTAATCTGTCAATCAAACCAGAGGACCACCGAAACTAAGTCCCTAACAACCAGTCCATTCTTCCCTAAGAATCCTATAAAGATCAGCCCCAGACCACTTCCTGGTGCCCTTGAGTACTCTCTACTTCAGTGGTCTACAAACCTTTTGACAGTGTATTTAAACCTTTACTTTTGCTTGGCTCTTATTAAAGATTTCTGCTGCTTAACTGTTTGTGAGTACCTTTCTTCAATTCTTTGAGTAAGGCATCTAGAGCCTGGAAACACGGAGAGACAAAGCCACTGGTAACATGTGCATATGTGTATAGGTTTATGTGTGCACATGATGACTAGAGGTTGATGCCGATTGTCTCCCTCAATCACTTTCCACCTTATTTTTCAAGACTGGGTCTCTCACTGAACCCAGAGGTCACCAATTCAGCTGATCTAGCTAGCCAGCTTGCTCTGGGGATCTGCTATATTCCCAGCACTGGGATTACAGGTATGCTACCAGGATGAGCTTTTACATGGGTTCTGGAGATCTGTCAGATCAAGGACCTGGAAGTTCAAGAGAGGTAAAAAAACAAAAAGAAAAAGGCTTAATCTCATTTTATTTTAATCTTAGAAGTTAAGCATTTGATCATCAAGTATGCATCTGAAGTGTGCCCCAAGGGCTCATGTGTTAAAAACAGCTTGGTTTCCAGCTGATGGCCCCATTGTGAAGTGGTGGAACCATTAAGAGATGAGACCTAGTGGAAGAAGTGATATCACTGTGGCATGTGCCTTTGAAAGGGATATTGGCATAACTGTCCCTTCCTCACTCTGTCATTTTACCTCCTGGTCAGTATGAGGTGAGTGGCTTTCCTGATTACAACCTCTTATAACCATTATATAGTGCCTCACCCCAGGCCCCAAAACAGTAAGATGACTGGACATGAGCTGAAACCCTCAAACTATGAACCAAAATAAACCTTTCCTCCTTTTAAGTTTATGTAGCTTAACTGTTTCCTTATAGTAATAGAATACTAACACAAGTCCTTTATCAAATTGAGGATGGCAGTTTTTAATCAAGAATGGAGTTTGAATTTTATTGAATGCCTGTTCTGCATTCGATAACAAAGATAACAAAGACATCATATAGCTCTACTTAACTAATTGATTAATAACACAAGATTGGTTTTCAATATTAAATCAACCTTGAATTCCTGGGTTAAATTCCTCTTGTTTATAATTACCCTTTCAATATTGGGTTTGATTTGCTACAGCTTTACTAAGAAATTAGCAAGTATACCCATGAGAAATATTGATTTGCTGTTTACATTTTTGCATGTATTTGTGTGTGTGGTGTACATGCATTTGTCTATACATGTTTGCATGTTTAGTGGTGCATGTGTGTGTGTGTGTGTGTGTGTGTGTGTGTGTGTGCAGGTGAGGGTGCATATGCACATGTGTGCATGTGTGTATGAGAACAAAACTCAATATTGGGTCCCTTCCTTGTTTTTTGACATAGGGTATCACACTAAACCTAGAGCCCACCAATTCAGCTAGACTAACTGACCAACAAGCCCTAGGGATCCTCCTGCCTCTGTCTCCCCAGTGCTAGGATTACAGGTACATGCTGTCATGCCCAGGTTTTACATGGGTACTAGGGATCTGAACTCAGGTCCTCATGTTTATGTAATAAGTACTTTACGCACTGAGCCATCTCCTCATCACTGTACTTTCTTGCTATATCTTTGTCTAGTTTTCAAATTAGTGTTACATTAGCCCATAGACTAGATTCATACAAAGTCTCCTTTTTTTCAGGTTTGCATTTCATTTCTTCTAAACCTTTGGATATAATCTCTTCTAAAAGTGTTTGGTTTGCCAGAGAAGCTTTTTGCAGCTGTTTTGAGACTCCTTGGTTGTTATTTAAAATAAAGAATAATCATCACTCAGCAAATATCAATGATCCCTGTGGCTCTTGTCAACATCCGATCCTTACCCACGGCAATAGTGTCATCATTCGCATCATCTCTGCCAGCTCACAGAAACAATGAAGCTGGCATCTGAATGATCTTCTAGTTTTAACTTGTGAGCTGAGTCACAAAGAGCTGCTTTCACAGCTGACCCAAATATTTCATAAACCATTGGCTCCTAAGAATCAGTGCTACTCAGCTGCCTTAGTGACTCTTTCAGCCCCTTACTCAGGACTCTCAGCACAGTTACCTTGCCCTTTACTCTGCACATATGGCCTCTATCCCTTACCAAAGCATATTGTCTCTGTGTGTGTTGGGGAAGGGGGTGCAGAGGACAACCTTAGGTATAGATACTCAGGTATTGCTACCATTTTTCATTTTTGACTTTATCATGTATGTATATTTTGATCTTATTCCTCTCAATTACACTCTCATATCTCCACCCCTCCATTAACATCCTTCTTCTCCCTCAATAATCCCCATCTTATTTTCATGTCTTTTTAAACCCATTGAGTTAGAGTTGCTTGCATTATCATAGGTAGGTTACTTACTGTGAAACTGGCAACTGACCAGTGGCTATACCACTAATGACCTGACTCCCCCTCTCCCAGCAGCTATTAGCTAACATTAGGTAGTCTAGGAGGTGTAGTGGGGGGTCTCATGTACCCTTCCTCCATGGATGGTTAAGTATTGACAGGCTCAGTCTTGTGCTGGAAACCATAGCTGCTGTGAGTTCATGAGTGAAACAGCCGTGTCATGTCCAGGTGATAGTGTTCCCCGGCCCTTTTCCCCATCCTCCTGCTCACACATTTTTAAAACTTCCTATTGACAATTTCCATGAATATAGACAATATACAATAATCATAATACCCTCCCTCCACCGTCTTTATCCCCCTCCCAAATGCTCTCTATACCAAATCCCATCTTCTTTCCAACTAGTCTCTCTCTATTGTGATATCATTTTCCCTCCTATTATGCAGGTCTTGTTTAGGTAGCATCAGGCACTGCGAGGTAATGAATATCAAGTCACATTTTGACTGGAAGACAGTATTGTAAGCACTCCTCCTCTTCATTTGGCTCTTACGTTCTTTCCACCACTTCTTCCACAATGGCCCTTGAACCTCGGAAGGTGTGATAGAGATATCTCATTTAGTGCTGAGCCCTCCACCCCCACTTTTCAGCACTGAGGTGAATTTTGAGTCACCCCAATGGTCCATTCTGACAGTCTTTGTCTCCCCTTGTCTATGAAGTTCCCTAAGCCTTGGAAGAAGTTGCTGGGACAGCAGCTCCCATTGGCCTGGATCTCTCCTACTTGGAGAGAGACTAGCTAGCCGGTGAGCCCCTGCCTCCCCAGGGCTGGGATGATAAGCACACACCAGCACACCTGGATTTTTAAAAATGTGTATTCTGGAGATCAACCTCGGGTCCTTGTGCTTGAAAGACAAGCAGTTTACCAGCTGAGCACACTTCCAGCCCATATTCTTTCTTTTGCATGCTTCACATTTTCCTCCTAGTCCCAGCTGACATCCTTCTCAACTTCCCCTGAGAGCCTGTCAACACAAGACTATTCTCTGAATTCCTGTTACTCTGACAGCCAGAACGACATAGCAAACCCTTAGTTACACCTATCTTAGGTTATTTTCTTTTGGTCCCTATTCATGTTTCTGACTAGTGTAAACTGCTTATCCTAAATCAGAGCACTTGATGTGAAATTGATTGTTTTATTGCTAGTTATTAGAACACATGTGTAAAAGTTCTGACTTCATGAAGCCTGCTTATTCCAAAATAGCTCCACTAGAAAGCAACTTCTGGGAGGTTTTAAATATATAATGTTCTCTCATAGGTTACTACACATGATCCTGTCTCCAAATTTCATTACATTCTACCACGTGGTAGAGAGAACAGGTTTTATGTTCACACTGTATGAGACCCACCTTCCGACCCATGGTACTGTCATACATCCTCTGGGCATACATTTAAGTTCACAGGTCATCTCCTGAACCACCACTACCACATGCTGTCCTATGCTCCAGGACTCTTGCTGTTCATTTTGACTGGAAATCTACCAGAGGCCGTTACAGATAGACAGACACAACACACACAAAACAAACAAACAAACAAACAAACAAACAAACAAATAAATAAATAAATAAATAAATAAACAAGTAAATGCTATCCACCTCACCCTAAGAATTATACCTGAATTAATTATACTTGAATTCCCAAGCTATCAGCCATTGTTAAAAATGCATTCTTTTACCACCAAAATCCATGATGGATATCTCTAAATATTTCCCTGGTTTTTGTTATTGTTGACCATTTTTTCTGACCCTTATTTCTCTGGGTTTTTATATTTGAATACCTCCTTTGAATCTGTTCATGGCTCTTGTGGTCAGGAGGTGCCTTGGTTAGCATCTCCTGTGTACTAGAGTTTCTCTATTCTTGCCTTCCCTTGTTACTTTTGTAATCTTTTATCACTGTTGTGATTGGGGCTAGCTAAGTATTTTGACATAATGAGTCTTGGTAATGAGTAGTCAACAATGATAGTGACTCTTCTGGGCAGAAAAAGAGGCAGGATAGAAACCTTTGAGCCACAGAACCCACCCCTAGAGGGGGTTACAGAAGACATCCATAGTTCCACTTCTCGCTAAAGAGAGGCAGCTCAACCAGGTGCTTCCATGGTTATTTCCATTTTTCATAATCCCTGGAGGCCAGCTGTTAGCTCCAGTCCAAGTTACATACATCAAGTGCCTTTTAATCTCCTTATCCTCAGGATAAGAAGAACTCAGCTCACAAACATCCCTCCCCAGATCATATGCAGATGGACTGACATTATATTCATGTTGGTTTATGTGATTATATTCTTGTTCCTATTAGTTGATTAAAAACTATTGTGAGAAAAAAAAAACAATGCTTTAGCCTTAAAAATCTGCTGGTGGTTTATTCTAGCTCTCCAGTATACTGCACACTCAGGTGGTTTTATTTCTTTTGTTGTCAATTTCTTATATTTTGCATACCCATTCCAATTCTCTATCCAGATATGCTTATCTAAGATTAGAAATCACTCATTCTGCTGACAGATGTTCTTTCAGATATTTCCTCTGCTCTTCTTCTCCACTCCTTTCTTCCCTCTTCCCCCGCTCTCCACCTAAGGGTTGATCAGACAGACAAATCAAAGACTCTCTTACCCTCTGGCCTCCAGGTAGGTGAACACCTGAGGGGGAGTGAGGAAAGGGTATGTTCTCATCTCCTCATGGTCAAGTCCCCTTGAGTAAGCCACATTCCTCAACCCAAAGTTTAGAGGCCTTGATACATTTTTTAAAAATTTATAGTTGCATATAGAAATTTAGGTATCATTCATTCTGAAATTTTCAAATGTAATTTATTTTTGTTGATTCCTTCTCCTATACTTCCTCCCCTTCTTTTCCCCAATTCCCCCATCAAGTGTATTCTTTTGCCTTTCCCTCCTTTCTAGTCCAGCTCATCTCTTTATATTGACTTTCATTTATAGTCCTATATGTATAGATTTTACACACACATGTTTGTGTATATGTATATGTATATGTATATGTATATGTATATGTATATGTATATGTATATGTATATGTATATGTATATGTATATGTATATGTATATGTATATGTATATGTATATGTATATGTATATTAAACCATGATCTACATATCAGGGAAAACATGTGGTTTTGGTCTCTCTGAGTTTGAGTCACTTAATAAAATTCTTTCCAACTCCATCCATTTTCCTATAAATTTCATCATTTTATTTTTCCTTAGTGCTGAATAGAATTTCATTATGCATATGTACCACATTTTCAGTATCCATTCACTTGTCAATGGGTAACTTGGCTGATTCCAATTCTTAGCTACTGTAAATAGAGCAGCAATAAACATGGATATTCAAGTGTCTCTGTAATAGAATGTGGAATCCTTAGGATATATGCCTAGGAACAATGTATCTGGGTCCTATTGGAGTTCTGTTTCTAACTTTTTGAGATACCTCCATACTGATTTCCATAATGGCTGCACTAGTTTTCCCTCACACCAGCCATGGATGAAAGTGCCTCTCTCCCAGCATCCTTCTCACCACTTGATGTCTGCTTTATTGACCCTCACCATTCTGACTGGGGTAAGATGCTGTCTCAGAGTTCTTTTGATTTACATTTCCCTGATGGTTTGGATGTTGAACATTTTTAAGATACTTACTGAGTCCTTGGTTACTTCTGTATGGCTCTCTCCTGGCTGGTTTCCACACCAGAGCTAGGCAGTTGCACTATTCCTGTGGATCCCTGACATCCAGATCCCATCTATATGAATTGGTATTTCGTTAAACCTTCTATGAGTTTTCCCCAATTTGAGCGTTCCATTAATTTCCTGCCAAAAAACCTTAAGTCCTGAAATCCATACTCAGAGGAAATGGCAGGTTGGAATGTCACATCAAGTTTGGGCAGAGACAACTTGATATAATCTCCCAACAAAGGAGTGCCACCAACTCAAATGGCAACAGGGGTAACTAACCCTTTAATTTTACTCCAGATGATTGCATCTCAAAAAGATTACTCATGAAAGCAAAGTCCCGTAATAACCAAAGATCAATGTTCTGTCACTACAACTCCCATATTAGAATTGATTAAAGTCTAATGTCCTAAAATTACTAAAAAGGGAGTAAATACTGCCAGTGTTGTTTTGAGTCACACTTGGAATTTAGAATCATGGGAAATTTTTTTTGTCCTTCTCCAGAAAAGGTAGGAGAATGTCGTGCTTTTGTACCACTGATAAAAGCCACGACTGCACTATGATGGCTCAAGCCAGTTGGGAAATTTAGTGAGGCCAGGGTTCATTCCAAGGACTGTGCCCCCCAAATGTCCAGGTCTTCACATCCTGAGTGTGTCCTGCACACCAGAGTCTGAACCCAGCATTTCCAGAGTCATCCTCAGGAGTCCTATGGTGGGGCCTGAAATACTCAAGTTCAGCTGACTGTCTTGCCCTCACTGGCTTCCTTGCCTCACTGGTGCTATAGGATCCTGTGTTCCATTCGGGCCAAAAAGGCAATAGCCCCTTACTTGGAAAGAGGAGTGTAAAGGACACCACAGTTAACATGGGCCTCCCACCAGTCATCTTTCCTGACCAAGGTATGAACCAGCACTTCTCAGTGGTACAAAGCATGGTGTTCTTCCCACTCATATCATGGTATGTCTGTCAGACCAGAACATTCCACCTGGGCAGTCTCCTGAAGGGAAATTAATCTGATCAGAATGGGTACCTTTCTGTCTCACTGCTCCTAAAGTGACATTTGATTTAGGGAGCAAGCAGGAAGTTGCATGCTAATATCTGTCATACACAGAGGCTTTTTTTGTGTGGCCCACCATGGTGTCCCAAAAAGCCTCTCTGCCAAGCTTCTGTGAGAATCTGGATAGCTCAATGGTTAAAAGCACTTGCTGCACAGTTATGAATACCTGAGTTTGAATCTCCAGGATCCAGGTAAAAGCTGGATGCTGTAGTGAGCATTGGTAACCCAAGCCCTCAGAGATGTAGACAAGAGAATTCCTGGAAGCTTATGGACCAGCTAGCCTAGCATATGCAGCAAGATACTACAAGATACCTTCCTCAAAAACAAGATGAAAGACAAGGATTGACACCTTTACATACATGCCCACATTCACACATACACACATGAAGTTAATAAAAAATATGAAGAAAAGAGAAAAGAATGGCTATGGTTTTGGTAGAGTAAGACTTCTTGTACTTTTTCTACTTACAATCCTCTTTGCCAGGGAAAGTTTTACATGACACCAGGTATATAGGTTTATAAAATAGGTATACAGGGGCTGGAGAGATGACTCAGTGGTTAAGGTGCTTGCCTGAAAAGCCTAACAACCCAGGTTTCACCCAATACCCACTTAAAACCAGATGCACAAAGTAGTACATGTGTCTGGAGTTTGTTTGCAGTAGCTGGAGGCCCTGTTGTGCCCATTCTCTCTCTTGTCTGTTTCTCTTCTCTTCTCTCTCTCTCTCTCTCTCTCTCTCTCTCTCTGATTGCAAATAGATAAATATTTTTTAAAATAGGTATACAAATAATCATAAGGAAATTTCTTTTAAAGCAATTCTACCATTTTTAATGAGATGAAAGAAAATGTGCTTACTAATGTGCTGGAAATATCTGTTTTTACATAAAGAACCCAATCTTGGCTGAATATTTGATACCACAGAATGTAGAGAATTCTCAATGTTTTTCAGAGTTGACTGATATTTTGATTTCATAATTATTCATGCTAAGCCCACTCTACACATAAATACATAGCACAAAATGGACACTTGAGAAGGCAAAAATTATAATCCAAAACCAAAATTCATTTAATATTTTCTTTTGAAACTCAAGTCAGCGACTCAAACAGCAATTTTAAAAATCAAACATTCTAACACAAAATAACCCAAAGATATACTAACTTGGTATTTATGTGAATGAGAAATGGTGGCAAGGAAGTATTAAGTCTTTCTTTTCCATAACCAGCCATTATTTTGCTATAAGAACAGAAACTTTTATGTACATGACAAACACTGCAATTCATAATGTATGTTGGTCTCAAATCTGATCGGAAGCATTCAAGCAGCATGTGTTTGTGCCGGCATTGTGTGGTGTGATAGACAACATGTTACATGTTCAAAACCAAGCCTGCAATGAAGTCGTGAAAATACAACACAGGCAAGTGATGCCACAAATACTCTGAATTCATTATGCACTTGATTTTGAATTAATTTTTGATTTTTGCACATTCAGAAAGTGGTGGCCAAATGTTTAACAACCCACTCATTCAGTTCCATGACCACATGTAACATTACCCACAGTTTAAAAAGCTGTGGCACAGGGCTGAGGAGATGGTTCAGTGGTTAAAGGCACTTGCTCCACAGGCATTCTGACCAGAGTTGGGATCTCCATCACCCATGAAAAGCCTGACTTGAATGCACATGTGTCTTAATTCCAACATAGCTATGACAAAAGGAGATGGATTCAGGAGAATCCAGAAACTTATGGATCCAGCCAGTCTGACTTCCCAGCAACAAAACAACCAAAAAGACCCTGTTGCAGTCAGCCACACACTACTAGATGAATCTCCAAATCAGGCACAGTTTGTGGAAGGAAAAGATTTACTGAAGCTACAGATCCAAGGGAAGTTCCATAATAGTGAAAGAGGCTTGCCCCTTTCACAAGTTGAAGCAGAAGGAGAAACCCATCACCAACACCACACACAGAACAGCAAACAGGCAGGGGGCTAAGGGAGAGAGCTCTCCTTCGCCCTTACATAGTCTTAGGGTGGGGTCTTGCAACCCTATCCCAGGCTTAATGGCTTCCTGAGTCTCTGGAATTTCCTTCCTGCACTGCCCACACAGGAAAGGATGTTAATTTCTAGCTCTCCTGAGCTTCCTTACATCCTTCCCCCTACTGAGAGGCTGCCTTCCTATAAACATACTTAGGTTACTAAAAAAGTAAAGTTGACAACAAAACCTAACCATCACAAACCCTGTCTCAAACAAGGTGGAAGGTTGTCTTCAGACCTCCACACATGGGCTGTGGCATATGCATACCCTCCTCCTCCCCACCCACCTCCCAACTAAAAGGAAGTATGTGGAAAGGAAGGCAGGTTAAATTGATGGACACAGACTCAGAGAGAGAGAGAGAGAGAGAGAGAGAGAGAGAGAGAGAGAGAGAGAGAGAGAG
>PVHP010002903.1:46390-83891 GCA_004024765.1 Zapus hudsonius | reverse complement strand
CTCCCAGGACCACTCAGCTCCCAAGACCACTCAGCTCCCAAGACCACTCAGCTCCCAGGAAGCTATCTGCTTTGGTTGCTCTTCTGCCAGGGAGTGAGGTGGCTGAAGATGTTTCCACTGGCTGTGGTGCACTGCTGTCTGCTTCTCTAGTTCCCTGTATTTTTAAACTAGCTCTGTAGATCTCCAATGCTTTCTCTCGCCTCTCTTTAGAAGAGAGTCTATTCTTTCTTTTCCTGTCTTCCTCTTTGGCTCACAGGGTGTCAGCGTCTTGTCCACCATCTTCCCCAGAGTCTCTCCAGTTACTTTAAAATTAACATCATTCATGTGTGTAATCCATCAGCAAGTGGAAGCAGAGCTAGTTGGCAAACCTTGCTTAGAATTTGACATTTTTGCACTGTTTAGTGCAAAGCATTTCACTTTAGGAACACTGATTTTTCCTAAGAACACCCACTTCTTTATGAAGCCTTTGGAGCCATTTCCAGAGAAATCTACTAAGCGCTGAATTTCAGTCTTTGAAAATCACTCTGAATACCAGGAGAGGGAAAGTATACTCATCAGTTGGGAAGTGGAGCCATTTTAGAACCTAGCCCAAGGTCAGACCTCTCCCAGTTTGCTTGAATTTTCTTTAACATTCATCTTTTCTTTTAAAAAATTCATGAGCATATTACATTCTGTTTCATAAGAAATCCGCTTTTGTGGTAGCACAAAAATATTACTTTGTAGTCTCATATCCTAAAATGAAACATATTCTCTAAGCTTTTGTCTGAGGGGCTTTTTGCCTCTGGTGTATCAGTTCTCCCAGGGGCAGTGTACATATTCAAAGAATGGAAACAAAACAGATCTCCTCAGGTTTGTAGGTCATCCTTAAAAGGCTCTAAAGACGGTTGGTGAAGCTGGGAACTGGGCTTCAAGGGGTGGGAGAGGAAGAGGTGGTTTTTCAGTCAGCTCTGGGGTGGGTGGTCGGGGAGGGTGGAGACTGAGACACAAAAAATCCATCAGCAAATGTACAGAATCCATCCCACCACCGTGTTTATTACTAAGACAAATAGACAGATAAGCCTCACCTCTACCCGCTCTTCTATCCTTTCTGGGTTCAGGCTGCTATCCAAGGTCAGCGTACATGACTGTCTAATTTGTTCATGTGTCTTTTAAAAGCAGAATATGGAATTCATTTGTCTATATAAGACTAAGAGAAGGGAGGATGAAAGTGTAATTTTTCTAGAATATTCTTCCATGTTAGACTTTGGTCTGTGTGACTTTTCCTGAGAAGATGTAAACAACATCTATTCACTTCAAATATGACTATGTACCTATCCAAGAAATTATTCTGTTCAAGTCAACTTTCATGAACCAGTGGGTTCCTTGGGGTTACTTACAGGAACATGGGTTATTCCAAAGCAGTTGCATCACTGAAAATCTCACCTCAGCTTGGGGAACTCATGGAAGTTAGCTCCCTTCATGACTTGTAGGACTCTGTGCTGGTCAGAGAATCTCCCTCCCTGGAAATTGTTACCACTAACCCAAGAGCTTTGTTTACTTCCTGAGCCTTGCAAATATCATGGACTTTCCAGGTTGTAGGTAGAGAGCCTCTCTCCAGGAGGGTATGTTTCAATTCAGAAGAAATAGCTACACAATACACGCTCCATGTTTTGATAACTGCTGATGTACATATGCCATGTGATTTATTCTCTACTGGAGTCCTGTGGGGTCAAGATTGGTTATTACTATTTGATAAATGAGCAAACTAAGTATGCCCGTCGCTTACCTCTTCAGTCAGTAACAGGCAGAATTCCGAGAATCTCTGGGCTGCAACTCCAGCAGGTTTAGTGGATGTTTCAAATTCACTTTACAATTTTTTTTAGTGCTGCCTATGGTCCAGGGAGCGCAGTAGATTTAAGAGACTATATGATGATGGATATGATTTGTTTCCTGCCGCCTCCCAGGGCAGAAACTTCCGCCCTCCATGACACTCAAAGCAACATAGGAGAGAAGGAGAGTAACCATTCAATTACATTCTTGGGACAATTCATTGTGAGTAGCCCAGAGTTAAACAATTTTTATTTAGCATTAACAGATGGTGAACGAGGCAACAATGTCCACACTAGAAACAAAACAAAAGCAATAAAAAGAATTGGTGCTTGAACAGAAAAGATGGACCACTACTCCTGCAGGTCCTTTGTCTCAATCATTCAGTAGAAAGAAAAAAATCACTTCATAAATCAGTCGAAGCTGGTCTCGTTCTGCCATTCACAGAACATGAAATTACTTGCTTCGACTGATAAATGGATGTCTTGGCTGAGGTACTGTCAGCATAGCTTATATAACTCACAGTGCAATTATTACGTATGTCCTAGAAAGGGCTTATTTATTTTAGCTTATATCATCTTTTCTTTCCTAAAACATGCCTTTTATGTATTTGCTTTTGAAAACTGGAGTGGATGCCAATAGAGAAAGAGATTTTTTTTCCTTTGATGGCAAATGGAATATCATTTGGAAGGTGGGTGATACAACATATTGATTTTTTTTTGGATTTTTTTTATCACCAGAATCCATAGCCAAAAGAAAATAACAATTGCATTTTCATAAAGTTAAGGCTAAACTGAAATAATGATTGGATCCCAACAAATGCTAAGAGCAGAGTATACGGAAAGTACAAGTCTTAAATGTACACAGTAGATAGACACGTTATATTCTAGTTGTTAGTACCCAAAGAAGATTCGTATCTACATATAAAAATATATATATATATATGGCTGGGCATGGTGGCACACACATTTATTCCCAGCACTCCAGAGACAGAGGTAGGAGGATTGGCTACCCTGAGATTACATGGTGAATTCCAAGTCAGCCTGGGCTAGAGCGAGGCCCTACCTCGAAAAACCAAAAATAAAAGTACATATGTGTATGCATATGTGTGTGTACATAAAACATTTATACCCAGGCATAAACACATAATGTACAAGCTTATTTAAAATCAAATCCTTTTCTTATTTATTTATTGAGACAAGGTCTCATGTAGCTCAGGCTGGCTTTAAACTCCCTATGTAGCCAAGGCTAGCCTTGAACTCCTGATCCTCCTGCCTCAACCTCCCAAGTGCTGGGATTGCAAATATAAGCCACCACACGCAGTTCATATTCCATCTTAATTCTCTTAAAAGGGTAAAAAATTGCACTATGATTTTGCTCTGTAGATCCCATAATCTAAATAAATCTTGGAGAAGATATCTGAATTTCAGCAACATACATAACTTGGTAATTGGGTACAAATAAACGTTGTGTTTTTTTTTTTAAGGATTCTCAAGGGTTTTAGTGAATGTTGAAAATTAATCCATAAACCACTCAGCTTCATATTTTCACCATGTGCTTTGTGACTACATTATCTTCATCATTTCAGCTTGTGGCTACTATTAAAACTGAAATTAGAATGGGAACTTTTCATTGGGTAATCCTCCCACAATTGATATGCAACCTAGAAATGTCAACATAAGTTGTCTAATGAGCATAAAAAATTATCAATACCCATTTGGCTTATAACCAAGCAGGCAGATTTACAATAATTTGAAACTGGAAGAACTTTTTGATGCGTTTGCACATAAAATACCTTATATATCCCTACTAAATAACAAACAAATAAATTCTTTGGTAATATATAGGCTTCTTTCTTCTTCCTTCTCTATTTAAAATTATATTATTGCTTAGAAAGTCATATTGCAAGTATTTCCCCATGCTTATAATAAGAACATTCTATTTAGAAGAAGAAAATTGCCTGGTTTGTAAATAAATCAGACTACCATCCACTCACTTCTCACCTCAACCCATGACCCACCTGCCAAACAGGACGGATAGGCTCAGTTGTTTACTTACCTCATCAAAAAGGCTTCTGTTTGATACACCTGACTGGATTTAGGTAGCAACGTAAGAGGCAGGGTAGAAGCTGTTATTTTCTTTTCTATTTGAAACCCAAGATTATCTATGTCACATACATTTTGCAATTTCCTACAAGTAAACATTACTTCATATCTTTTGACTTCTGGTTTTCCTTTCTTTTCTGCTGGTCTTATTTCTGTTAAAGGGAAGACTAGGGAAACAATAACTGAAGAAGAGAGGGTCAGATACAAACCAAGATGCATATTTTGACTTCGTTTCATACATCTCATGTTGTGTTTGAATTCTGTGCATTGAAAAAAAAAAAAAACCCAAGGCAGGGAGAACCATGGACAACTCATTTCCACCAATAAGACCTGAGATGATGGCTGGAGATGAATCACCCCTAACCCATCATCAAGGGCCCAAAGGAAACCATAGAGAAAGTGCCAAGATGGGCAAGAGTGCTGCTTCCACAGCAAGTCAGACAAAGGGTAATGGAGACAGATATCAAGGATACTCAAAATAGCCCAAAGCAGAAATGTAGTGACTCTCGATAGCTTAACTGTAAAGAAGACCTGAAACTCACCCCCCATAGCTCAGGGAATTTTACAGAAGAGGGGACAGAAAGATTGTAAGAGCCATGGTGGGGGGAATATCCAGAGGCATTGCCTCCCTACAAAACACAACAACAACAACAAAACTGGCTACTGCTTGAACAATTCATAGCCATCCATCTCATGGAGAGTTCCAGCACTCCTACTGAGGACGGTTCTCAGTGGATTGGGGGCAGGGAGGAGGGAAATGGGAGTACCAACAGAATACTTGTTCATACAGTGTTTCTACGTAGTAACAATTGTCGTAGTCAGTCACACATGCTGCTGGGATGAATCTCCAAACCAGGCACAATTTTGGGGAGGAAAGTATTTATTGAAGTAACAGGCCCAGGGGAAGTTAAGGAAAAGGCTGACTCCCTTTCACAGAAGCAAGCAGAGAGACAGAAACCCACCACCAGCACCTCAAGCAAGCAAGCACATTGTAACTCACAAAAATGCAGAACTGCCAGACTGGTTTTGCATATCTATCCCTAGTATTTTGCATCCAATTTAGAAAGGGTGTCATGACTCCAGACTCCAGGAGGCCAGGCCAAAGTAACACTTCCTCCAGCCAGAAGGCTGAAGACAATTCACAATTATAATAAATTCTATTGGGAGACATTTACTCAAAACTACCACAACAATAAATAATTTTCATTATTATATGTATAAGATGCATATAATTTGATAAATCAATTTTTCTACCAAACTCTCTTATCTACCCTGCATTTCCATCTCTCAATCCTGTGTCTTACTTCTCTCATCTTATCTCATACCATAAAGATCATAAAAGCCTAGAAGAGAGGGAGGAAGAGGGGAAGGGAGAGGGGAAGGGGAAGAGAGGAAGAAGAAGGGGAGAGGAGAGGGGATGGGGAGAGGCTGGCTGGCTGGCTCTAAAGAGGCATGAGAAATTGAGAGACGAGTCTGAGTGGACAAAGTCAGGGTTTTCAAATCACACAGGGTGGAAGGAGCATGGGTCAAGGTTGACAACATTGATAAACATTCTGTGGACATCATCTTGGAAGTTAAGGCATGTATATTAGAAAACAAATTTATTCAATTATTCCATGAGGCAGAGTCATGCTCTGTAACCTAGATTGGCCTTAAATTCACTATGTAGTCCAGACTGGTTACAAATTTATTATCCTCCTACCTCAGTCCCCCAAATGCTGGGATTACAGCCCCAAATCACTATATGGCCTGCAAAGTTACTGATGTAGTATACGGCTTAAGTACACAATGTCTATGTGTGTCATCCATACATGAGTGCTATGAGGCAGTCACCATTTTTATTAACCATATTCAGAACCAACTGACAAAAAATTAAACCTAGAGTCAAAATTCTTCTAAAAGAGAGGTTAATTTTTGTCTTTTAGGAATTAAAAAATTCTAAAGCGATGCCGAAGCTATAACCACACACAAAAGAATGAAAGTAGGATTTCAAAACATTTCTTGACATACAAAAGATTCACAAATATTAAAGGCTAAGTGTTGTAGTCAACTTTCTCTGTTGCTACGCAGAAAGAACCCAAGCAAAAATGGCTTGTGGAGGAATGGGTTTATTTGGCTTATGGACTCCAGGGGAGACTCCATCCTGGCAGAGAAAATGATGGCATGAGCAGAGGGCTGGACATCACCTCCACCACAGCACTGCCAACAATGGCAGGAAGGTGTGCCAAACACTGGCAAGGGGAAGCTGGCTTATAACCCCCATAAGCCCACCCCTGACAACACAGCTCCAGCAAGGTTGTAAAACCCAAACTGCCATCATCTGAGGATAAATCACTGAGAACACATTCATTTGTTTGTGGAGGACACCTGGATCAAACCATGACACTAAGATTTTCAATTTAAAATTATTGAAGAAAATGTAGCCTTTTCTTCAATGGCACACATATATACATATATACAATATGATGCTTATATTTCTTCAGATTCTTCTGAGATTGAATCATAAACTTTTCAGAAATCATACTTCAGTCTTGTGTACACACAGAGAGAGAGAGAGAGACGGAGAGAAAGAGAGAGAGAAGGAGAGAAAGAGAGAGAGAGAGAGAGAATAAAGAAAAAGCAGCTAAGTAGTCCTAACATTTTCTAACACTCTTGAATCACTATGGGCACAAAGTTTTTATGACCTTGATTTCCACCCCCACACTGTTGTACCAATCAGAGTTCTGTTGTATTTTCTTAAAAGAACATTCTAGTGTTATTGTCTCTAGGCTGTTATTTGAAATAGTTTATCCTTATTATCAAGTTTAATTTTTTTGACACATAATCATTGTACATATTTATCAGCGTGCAGTGAGATAACTTCATAAATATGTGCAGTGTATTGATCAAATCAGGATAATTAGCATTTACAGCTCCATAAACATTAATCCTCACTTTGAGTTGGTTATCTTTGAACTTTCTAGTTCTTTGGAAAATGTATAATGAATTGTTATAAACTAGAATCATTCTACTGTCTGTAAGACATGGTATTATTCCTCTTACTGAACTATATTTTCTTACCTGCTGTTCAATCCCTTTTTATTAAACCCCTCTGCTTGCTGCTGAATGAGACAGACACCTTTATTGATTATTATTTTTTATCTTTATTTTTGGTTTTTCGAGGTAGGGTCTCACTCTAGCCCAGTTTGACCTGGAATTTTCAATTCTCCTACCTCTGACTCCTGAGTGCTGGGATTAAAGTCGTGCAGCACCACGCCCGGCTTTTATTTTTTAATAATTAATTAATTAATTTTTGAGGTAGACACCTTTAGACATGAGGTCTTATGTTAACTCACCTTCAAAGTGTTCTTTTCTTTTTTTTCCTTAATAACAACTTTCAGAAAAAATGCAGACATGCCCAGTTCCTGTCTGCTTTCCTGTCTGCTATATTTTTTATACAAATTGAGCTTTCTTAGAAGGATCTTTGTCCACTAGCTTAACCCTTGGGACGTGTCCTCTGTGACCTTGATCTGAGCATGTCTAGAAACATATCCCTTATCTTTCCTTCTTAAATGATGAGCCTAATCTGATTTCTCAGGAATGTACTCCTTAAAGTAAGCATGTTAGGAACGAGATCTGTACCAAGTGTTTTCCTACGGGACCATGTATAGACTCCAGGAAGCCCACCCCCAGGTTTCTGGGAAGGGCATTACTTTAGGAATAAGTCTTGTGTGTGATCTCCTTGTCTGCCGCCTGAATAAATCTTTTCACTCTTTTATCTCTGAACTAGCCTTTGATGGCTTCACATCATCAAGAAAGTAACCTATGGAATTTATTCCACATCCTTGCTCCCGACTTTTTCCAGGTCTTTGACCACTTATTCTTTTATGTAATTCCTTAAAATTAACTTTTAAGCTTCTTTATTTGACTTTCTCTGTCTAATTTATTTCATCATTGTGGAATCCAATGTCCTTTCAGGTTCATCCATGTTGCAGCAAAAAATCACATGTCTTAGTTTTAGACTCGATAATATTGTAGTGCATATACTTCTATGGACAACCGGGTTGGTTCCATTTCTTAGATCATGTGAACAATGCTACAGGAAATGGTTTTATTTTCAGTGTTTTGAGGACCTTCCTTACTGTTTTATGTAATGGCTGTGTGAATTCACATTCCCACCAGCTGTATAAAACAGTTCCCTTTTATCTGTATTCTCAAAAGCATTTGTTTTTTCTTGGCATTTTTGATTATATTCATTGTAACTGGTGTGAAATAATATCTCATTGAGCTATTGATTTGCATATCCTTGATAATTAGTATCATTGAGCACTTATCCCAAATACTCATTGGTCAAAAATTATATATTTTTTGAGAAGTATTTGTTTGCATCATTTTCCCATTTTAATTTTCTTTATGTTATTGAGTTGTGCAAGAACCTTGAATAGTCTGGGTTTCTGGGTTTTAATCTTCAGTTAAGTGTTGTGGTTTGAATGGGAAATGTCCCCATTAGGCTCATGTGTTTGAGTACCTGGTCCTCAACTAGTGGTGTTTGGGAAGGTGGTAGAAGAGCTGGAGGAAGTGGGTCATTGAGGGCAAGCCTTGAGAGTTTATGGCCTGGCCTTACTTCCTGGTTTTCTTCTCTCCCCTTCCAGAAGATGGGTATAGTATGAGCGTCTGCTTCTGTTCCCTCTGCCTTGCCTTCTCCGCCATTCCACCACGATGGACAGTATCCTCTTGAACTGTGAGCCAAAATAAACCCTTTCCTTCCTTTAAGCTGCTACTTGTCAGGCATTGGGTCATAGAAATGAGAAAGTAGCATATATTTGGTGAACAGTTTCTTTATAATTTTTTAAAGTCATACAAATTTATCAGGTATAGTGTGATAGTTTGATACATATGTAGACTATGAAATGAATAAATCAGAATAATTATTTCATTGTGTTAAAAAACCTTCAAAATATCCTCATTTTGTTCTTTGTAAAAGATGTAATAAATTATTGTCTACTATATTCACCCTACTGTATTATAAAACATGGGAAATTATTCCTCCTATTTAACTACAACTTTACTTGTCAGAGGGATAGCTTATTTGTAGGCTTTCATGTCTGTGTTTACTTGATTATACCAGAAGTTGTCAACAAAATATTTTCAGAAAATAATCTGTATTCATATTTCTTCCTCAAATGAATCCAAAATGTTTGGTGACCAAAACACTGTGGGCTTGTCATTGGCTAGCTGGAGCGCTAGGAATGAAGACTAGGTTCAAGCATGAAAAAGTAACAAGTACTTTGCAAATCCACCTGACTGAGAACATTTGTAAATTGTGCTTCTTGTTTTCTGTTGTGTGCGTATGTGCATTTATGATCTGTGCACACATTCACATGTGTGTACGTGTGGGCATGTGTGTGATGGTCAGAGGTATTGCTCTTCACATCTCCACCTTGTTTTGAGTCAGAGTCTCTCAGCCATGTTAGGAAGGCTAGCTGGTCCATGAGCTTCCAGGAACATTATCCTGTCTCCTCCTCCTTTAGCACCATGAGTGTTATGGGATTACAGAAGCCCACCATGGCTTCTGGGTTTTCCATATGTTCTGGGGAATCAAAACCTATTGGATGGCAAATGTTTCACTCACTGGAGCATCTTCCTAGCCCCTTCTTTTTGAGATATGGAAATATGATTAAAATGTTCATTCCAGAATTGATAAAAATGGACATTATATCATATGCAAGATGTCATGTTAGAATGATTCTTCTACAAAGATAAATTAATAACCATTCATCTCACCAATATTAATCATTAAAAATAACCTTAATCTTAGGTTTATTGAGCATATTTTCAATCATTATATATATATATATATATATATTTTTCATTCCAAAACTTAGCAAATGATGAAGTGTTAAACCATTTTGTGGTTAAATCTCAGGCCAGTTCTCAAGCAGAAGGTTGCATAGGTACCTGATAAAGGATATGTGTTAAGGTCGTTCCTGGAGAATATTTCCTTAATTTTGGAGGTAGAGAACTTTCCATAGGACTTTGAAGCTTGTATTAGTCAGGGTTCTCTACAAGAACAGAACCAACAGAATGAATTGTAGTAAACAAAAAGGGGATTTATTGGATTAGCTCAGGGCAGTCCCACAATAGCAGCCTGCAAACCAGAGAGACAAGGAACCCGTCATTATTCAGTTCATGTGGCTGGATGCCTCAGCAGTCCCAATCCAGCACTGAAGGCCTAAAGGCTTCCTGGGGAGCCACTGGTCTTCAGTCCAGGATGGAAGGCTGAGGAAGATTCCTTCCAATGCTGACAAAGAGATGCACAACAAGCACCAGCAGCCAGGCAGGTAGGGAGGCAGATAGGAGAGTAGAGAGGAGATTTTTCTTCCCCTTTGTATAGACTTAGGGCAACGTCTTACAACCCTATCCCAGACTTGTTGGCTTCCCGAGTCTCTGGAATTTCCTTCCTCACTGCCCTCCCAACTAGAATGGTTGAGACCTGGCTCACATTCAACAAAGGGTTAACTGTTGTTATACATGGTCTATTCTGATCCGAGAAACAGAGGAATACTGTTTGACTGTATTTTGTTCCATAATTTTAGCACTCACTTTAGTGATCTTTAATGTGTGATTTCATAAAGACTAAAAAATTAAATGGATTAAAAAAATTAAATGGATTAGAGTAAACCATGTAAGGCTTTGAAAATTTATTTATACGCTCTCTCTATGTGTATATCTAAATCCATATGAACTTCCAATGGTATTATGGGTCATTTGTGATACAGTTTGGCATAGCAGCTTCTGGTTCCTTCTCATCAAACTAGACGGGGGCAGTGAGCCAAGAATGATAATGGCTGGGTTCTACATCGGATCCTGCTATGAATACTTTTTCTACAGGTGCATGGTCCACTGGCCTATTCTGCCCTACTGTAGGGTATGTGAAGACCTGCCCATCTCTAATGGACTGGTCACTCTTACACCGATAGCTGAAGGTTTTCGTTCCCCGATGCACAAAGCAAGGGATTTGAATTTAGGCTTCATAAAGTGCTCATTCTCTTACTTCTAGCCACTGCTGCACACTCTCTTCTAACACATACAGGGCCCACCAACCCCTTCACAAATGAATGCAAATTGCTTTATGTTAGTAAGTTAGAAGGGATTTTATATGATTGTTTGTGTTCCTCCATTGCTTTCTATCCAGAAGTGTTTTTTTCTGTATTTGTTTCTTTTCCCCATCTTAGATGTTTCCATTGACTGTAACACTTAGATTCTCACCAAGCTTGTTTGCTTGGGTTTTCTTTTAAAAATCACTTGGGTCATAGTTGCAGAGAGATTTTCTGATGAGTACTATGCTGTGTCCCAGGGGTCAGGATAGGAGAGAAGACCCATTCACTACTAATTCAATCACTTAAAATAGCGGCAGGCACAGCAATGAACATGTACACTGTGCTTAGGTAAACTGGGATTGCAGTTTTAATCTACCACTTGCTAGAATGACCTTGATTATTTAATATTCTATCTCTTCACCTCAGTCTTCTCATTTAAGACCATCTTCCCTTGTGGCTTTAAAACAATTGTCAAATAAGATGACATTTATAACATGCTTGGCACATACCAAGTCCTCAGAAAGTTATTGCTGTAATAGTGTATCATTATCTTGCATTCATTGAAAAACTTGGCATTAAGGCCTTGTCTCTGCAAGTAGTTTTATACCCTTGGACTGATGAACTTTCTAAATTCTCCTTGGGGACATCTCATGACTGGTGTGGGAGAAAGGATTGCCTTTGGTAGTAAGACCGATACAGCCACAGTACATATATTTTTAAAACAGCTAAGCCCTATTAAATCGTAACAATGCTCTTTATTGCACTGCTTGAAATTAATACTTGCTTTTAGTGGAGAAGACACTTCTGAAATATCGGTTTGGATGTCTTATCTAAGTTCCTTGGAGCACCACTATTTTTTGCATGGACAGTATAGGTCATTGTCATCAGATTCCTTCATTCTGCTGGGTGTTCTGATTTAATGGAGCCTTAATTTTCATTGCCTCTGTTAATGCGCAGCATGCTGCTAACATGTGTCTCCTTTCTAATCTGTTGGTGCTTGAGATCGCCATAATAGTGAAGGCTTTCATTCACGGAATTGCTGAAAGGTTCACAGGAATGGGTGAATATTTACATTTTCTCCTACTTTCTCCTTCCAAAGATGGAAGAAACACGTCAGGAAAAAGAAATCTGTGTCTAAAGGAGAAAACAGATCTATCAGATCTGTGAAAACATTGGTGCTTCTTTTGGGAATGAACACTATATTCTTGTTCCTGTCAAGCATTATTCAAGGAATTGTTTATTCTCTCAAGTATTCATAACATACACCTTTCCCTGTCCCAACGTGGTAAGACTTCAGCAATAATGTAGAGTTGATAGTACCATGGGCTTCATTTTTTAGGACTAATTTTGCTGATATATAATTGCCGGCATAAATGTTGGCACATCCTTAACTAACGTTGTGATAACTAGTGTCGCTGTAATGAAAACAAATGAGATTAATGGTCTTTTCCAGGTTTTTATCTGGCAGGGGCTGCGAGATTGAAATTCCTCTGGCTCTACCTCAGACAGAGCTGTATTTTCCCCCCAGTCTAAAAAGGTAATGCAGAACAGACCTGCTTGGTCCGTTTTAGAATACACAAATATCTTTGGGCACATTCATGGTCCGAACTGTGCAAGTGTCAGAGCACCCTAAAAGAAAGGACCTGAAGGTTCAATGAACACAAAGACATAGCGTCATCGACCCAAATGACAAGTGCAAAGTCAACCTCTTCTCTAGATATACTATATAGTATAGTTCAGGGCATTCAGAATTTTAATATCAAATCACAATGCCATCTTAGGTACATTTCTTGACAGAAAAACCTTTTGGAGTATTTTAGTAGTGATGACAGAAGGCATTTGCACTTTGTCTCATACTGGTTTTCATTTGCAGTATTATAGCTAATTCATAGATATTAACCTCTAACTAAAACAGTAAAATATTTCTGCTTACACTATTTATTTCACCAGAGTTTTGATCAAATAACAGAGAGATGAAAGAATATGATTTTCCCACGCTGGGGTATGCTACAATCTCTTGGTTTCTTTCAAGGGCACATGGACAATTTCCCTGATTTCATTACTATATTCAGGAACAGTATTTTTGAGTAAATATTGGTACTAATATGTTGCCATTTTCGTATTTCCTGGGGTGTCCATGGTCTCCCAAGGTAAATAATTAAAGTATCTGCCTTCCTGGGTACCACAAAGCAATGCTTGATATAGATTTGATTATTTTGCTGGTCTCTTTGATAATCCATAACTGTCTTCTGTAATTATTTTCATGATCCAGCCAGGCAAAGATAAAAGATGGAACATGTTTCTTTTGCCTACTCCCAAGAAAACCCCATTATCCTTGAGAGAGCACGTGACCGTGTCCACTCCAATAGAAGCAGCCCCCAAGGACAAGCCGAAAATGAAGTTGTTACAGACAGCAAACTGCGGTCCTCTCCTCTTATGAATATTTGAATGAGTAACTAAAAACTGCTCTGTGGACTCTAAGTGACTGTGACAGCTGGAACTGGCTGGAAACCAGGCGTCTATGAGGACCTGGATGAAAAGATCTCTTTACCTCCTTTGACCACGGTCCACAGAGGGCAGGATCGCGTCTCTCTGCAAGTCAGAAATCAGGTCCAGAAAATCTGATTCCTCTGAGCATCTTCACAAGGCAGTCAGCCCTCAGATCTCCCGTGTGATTTTCAATTCATTAAGATGCAAAGCAAGAGAATGAGCATGTTTTCTGAGACCCTGCAATATTGATGTTACTGTTATTTCTACTCATAGGAAAAATTGGCCCTAGTCAATCTTTCATTTCAGAATATCTTTTTGCTCATTCCTTATGGGGAGATGGGAAGTAAGAAACAGTCTGGAATAGCAGACTTCTTTGCAACAATTCTCACAGAATTCTAGTAAGAAGTCCCAGCTACCCGGTTTATCTTATCTAAGCCTACATAGGTTATTGTGACTTTAAAAAAAAAAAAAGAATCAGATTAATGACTGATTTTGTTCAGTAGAAAATTTGGCACAGATTTTGTTACATGGAAAATTGTAGAAAATAAATCTAAAGGATAATTTCAAAAGTAAAAACCTAAAATGGATTCACTGTTTTTTTGGCCACCTTGAATATGGAGGCAGAAAATTACCAGTTCATTTATCGTCTATAGTTTACTGGGAATGAAAGAAGTGCATCATTTTTGAGCTTTTAACTGGAAGGGGAGACAGTTATCAAGTTTATTTAAGTGTGTATAGTAAATTCTACTCCAACACACTTAGTATTGTGCATTTTAATGACTAGTTTAAATAAAACGGGAGCCCCTCTGATAATCCATAACTTCCTAATAATGAGAGAAACTATGCTGTGTGTTTCTCCTGTTGAAATTGCCGTGGCTCAAATGTGGGCCACGGAGATAAAAATCAACCAAGAGAAATCTTATCGAGGTGACTTTTTTCAGTGGTTATTTCTATAAAGCTCTATGATGCACAAAGTTTTATTGAGAAAAATCTCTTCCGAAAGCTGCAGCCTTTATTGGCTGCAGCCTTTATTGCTGAATAGTTTGAGAATATTTTCAGTGACAATGGGGACCCCAATGGCTATCCAAGAAGGCTCTACAGGAACTCTCTCCTCTTCTTTGGAGCTGAGCACTCTGCTTCTGCCTCCAACTCTGCAAACACACTATCTGGTTCCTTATGGTACTGGGTCAATGCCAGCCAGACCAGCTTGGTTTCATCTTTCTGTATAGCCATGTGTGGATTGAAGATGGAGAATAGCCATGGCCACATTTTTAATTCTGTAAAATCAAAATGAAGCTTGCAAAAAACATTCTTGATTCGTATACATGGAAAGGAGAGCCTTGAGGGCGGTAAGGCGCCAGACAAGATGGGTGCTGCTTTGCTTCCATATTGGGATGCTGTCTCTTGGGGTTGTAAAACTGTAGTAGTTTTACCCTGAGGAGCTAGAAATGTACTTTGATATTGAGAGTTATTCCTATGTAATGCTAGCTTCAAAAACCTCACTATGGGGTCTTGGAGAGATGGCTCAGTTGTTAAGGTGCTTGCCTGCAAAGCCTGATGACCTGGGTTCGATTTAGTACCCATGTAAAGCCAGATGCACAAAGTGGTGCATGCATCTGGACTTCATTTGCCTTGGCTGGAGGCCCTGGAGCACCCATTCTCTCTCTGCTTGCAAAATAAATATAAATAAATAATAGAGTTTTAACAAATCTCGTTACGCCCAGTGATTTTACTAAACGAGATGTTGAGCTCCAGGAAAATCACTGTCACACTTTTGGGCTGTCATCTACAG
This sequence comes from Zapus hudsonius, assembly GCA_004024765.1. Classification (NCBI taxonomy): domain Eukaryota; kingdom Metazoa; phylum Chordata; class Mammalia; order Rodentia; family Dipodidae; genus Zapus; species Zapus hudsonius. The sequence goes on along the minus strand of PVHP010002903.1, from coordinate 68,619 downwards.
GGTACAGTGACTGAACAGACCATTCTGAAGGTGAGCTAAGGAACAGACCAAGCAAAAGTTCTAGAGGCAGAAGGTCTGGGTTTGCAGTCCTCCTCCGTCACTGCCTGCTGTGGGAGCTGTGGGGGGTGGACATGGATGGCCCCTCTGAAAGTGCCATTTGGGGACAGGAGTAGTGACTGTAGGGTATCAATGCTCTGATAACTGTTAGCATTGGGCCTCGTTTTAAAGTCTTCCTTTTGTAACTTCTACAAAGTACTAGTTGAATAAGATAAGGGTTTCTGCAGGGTCCTGAACAAAAGTGGGATTAAGCCTGTAGCTGCAGTGTTTGGGGGCTACATGGGACCCATGGTTTGTGAAGCCCAAGAAATGCCAAAGGAGGAGGAAAAGATAAGGGACAGTTGTTATCATCAGTGCCATGTTCTTGGTACCTTCTCTTTTGTTTTACAGACTCAAATGTAAAGCTGTCTTATATCACTATACAATATTTTTAATTTTGAAGGTCATAATTAGGTCAGAGTTGGAAAAATGAAAGTCATTTCCAAACCCTTGTACTGGGACCATGAATATTCATGGACATGTGCTCATTTGCCATTCATTATGCTAGTTTTCAAGATAAATGGGGGAAAGCAGCCCTGTAACCAAAGCATCTGAAAATGGCTTCAAGGAAATACTCCACCAGGCATGTAACTCAGAGTCTAGGTTTGTTGGGAAAAAATTCCCCACAGGAAATAACCCTACACCTTTGTTAGAAGTCCTGTTAAAACAATTTCATGGCCTGTCTCAGCAATCCTGCTGCAGGTATCTGTTCTGAAGCTTCTCACCACAATGGTTTAAGGTGGAATTTTTTTTTCTAAAGAAATAGCACTGCCCTATTTCCTCTGTAGAACAAATAGTCACACACACACACACACACACACACACACACACACACACATACACACACACAAAACGCATGCACACACACACAACGCATGCACACACACAAAGATTTTTAAAAATTCAAATCTATGTGGCATAATTTGTCACCAAGACTACAGTACTTTTGCAAATTTGTGATTAAATCAATGCATTCCTCCAGCCCTGGTCACCTCCCAGCCTCCCCAGTCACTTAAAACTGGCATGCTACAAAAATACAGCGGCTAAATGTAACATAAGCAGATTCTTGGTGTTGGCTCCTGTGTTTCTCTGCCCCAATCAAATTCTGACTCATTTACTTGCTATTTGTGTATTTCTAAAAAGTCGTTTTGTCCCTTATCTTTCTCATTTATAAAACAAAAGGGTTTGAACTGAGCAGAGCTGAGCAGAGTTGCTTCATTCTGCCCTTGAGCTTCTGTGCTCCATACCCCGATCCTCCCAGGAACCCCATAGACTGCATCTTCTATGGCAAAGAGACTTTATTGAAGCAATGAGTAACTATGACATCATCACTTTCTAGTCTTTTATTGTTCAGTTTGAATGCCAAAAATGTGAATCTGTGGACCTTGACATCTTCAGACCTTGACCATCTTTGCATAAAAAATACTCAGAGGTTCTCTGACCTTCGACTTGGGAAAGGATGGCCAGGCGCATCTTCATGTCTGAGCTGACAATTACTTCCCCTCTCTGTGGACTGCTTGCTTTTTGCAGCTCCTGCCCTTGGAAGTTCCAATTCGTTTTGCAGAGACACAATGGAAAGAAAATAATGTCACAACAGTAGAACATCATGTGTCATTTAAAAAAAGCATCCAAGATAAGTGTATTGAGAGGAGCCATATGAAGCGAGCTCTAAGGAAATGCTGAAGTGCCTCCTTGAAGCCTTAGAAAACCACTTCACCCAGAAGCACGTAAGGGAGAAGACTCAGACATTTGTATAATGTCCCTATTCCAAAGAAATTCCTATGACAGTTTTTAATAATGATAGGTGAGGCCCTATTGGATTGATTTGTACTTAGCCAACTAAAGTAAGGTTGCAGTAGATTAATATTAGCTAGGCATTCAGACAGCCCGGAACTGAAGAGGTGTTTCCTGTTGCAATGGTCCTCAAGCAGGATCTACACCAGCCCACCTATTGGATTAAAGAAAGAACATGGGGCTGGAGAGATGGCTCAGCGGTTAAGGCACTTGCCTCCAGTGCCTAAGGCCCCTGGTTCAATTTCCCCAGGACCCACATAAGCCAGACCCACAAGGTGGTGGCCCTGGTGCTTGCTCTCTCTCTCTCTCTCTCTCTCTCTCTCTCTCTCTCTCTCTCTCTCTCTCTCTCTGCTTGAAAATGAATAAATAAAATATTTTTTTAAAAAAGAAAGAAAATGTTAGATTCTTTAAAACTGTTTTCTCTATTCTTTACATTTTCTCATCATATGTATTTCTAATCATTTTGTACTATCATGACACATTAGTAAATGTTATAGAATTAATTAATAAACATCCATGTTGGAGCTGTACACTTACACATTAATTTGTCCCCATTTACTGAGAATTCAACCTAAGACCTGGCACATGGTAGGGAAATTGTTCTACCACTGAGATATAGTCCCAGCCCACACGTGTTAATTCTTGAAAGATATGCATTTATTAAAGTCTATTCTACCCCAATTGTTTTGTGCATTGTAATGAATTATTTAAATGGCATTTATAGGAATACATTAGTCCCCAGATTTAGAGATCAATGCTTTTGAAAAAAAGAATTAATTTAATTTATACTATAAATAATATTCTTATAGGAATTTTACCAAAATAAACCCATGATTTCTTTCACATTTCTCCCAACAGTAAAATATATTTCAGTCTGAGCAAGTTGTGATTCATAGGTAGATAGTCCTTCTTCATCTGCCTCTGGCTTTTAAGCCGTGCCATTGGGGGGTCCTCGAGTGGGTAAGAGTCAGAAGGTACAAAGTTCCTCCTTCACTCTGGCCATAATCTGTGTGGCTTCTGGCATTTCTGTGATTTACGGGCACTGAAGTGCCTTTGATGGGAAGAGCTGCTTGAAGCTGTTCTCATTGTGCTGTCTCTAGGGCCAAAGCCTGCACCAGCTGGAGAGTGTCATTCTGTGTCACTAGCTTTGTCCCTGCTCCCCCACGCTGTGGCAGGTGGGTGACTCGTCTTCAATCCCTGTGTCATTATGTGAAATTCTTGAGCACTAATATGACATTTGGTTTTGATCAGGGGGATCTCTGTTAACTGGGACTCATGCAAGGTGTGAAGGCTTCAATCTTATTTCAAGGGTACCTTTTCAAGAGAGGGTAAGTAGGTATTTGAAAAGCTGCCACCGTTGTGCACTGCTGTATCCTTTTGATTTATAAAATGTCCTTTTTTTAAAAAAAAACTTAGTGGGGTAACCATAATGCAGGTCGTTGTTAATATCTTTATATTTGTATTAAGGTTCTCCATGGGAAACAAAAGCAAGAGAGACAGAGAAAGACAGAAACAGAGAGAGAGAGAGAGAGAGAGAGAGAGAGAAAGTGAGAGAGGAAGATGTGGGGGAGGGGAAGGGAGAGGTGAGGATACCTCAGAAATTGGCTCATGCACACAGTGCTGTGGAGGCTGTTGAGTTTGAGGGCTACAGGTATAGGGCAGGTCTACAGTTCATAGGCTGGAGCCTCAAGGAAGATAATGTCCAGCTATTGTCTAGATGTAGTCTGCTGGCAGAATTCCCTTTTCCTCCAGAGCATTTAGTCTTTCTTTTAATTTAAAATTGAGTAGAAAATTTGTATAAACTAATCATGTGTTGGTATCACCATTACCTTCCTCCCTGCCCCCACTCCACTGAGGATCCTCCTCCATGAGATTGCTGGTATGTACCATGGGGTTGTGGGTTATCAGTTGTGAGAGCAACAGTCAGACACTGTGGGAGGGGCAATGCCTCTGAATATTCCCATCCACCTTGGCTCTTACAATCTTTCTGCCCCCTCTTCTGCAACATTCCCTGAGCCTTGGTGGGTATATTTTAAGTCTACTAGGGTGTTGAGCTCCTAATAGCCTCTAAGGAAGCCAGTTCCCAGTTGGTTGGCCCATATAGTGCTGGAAAAGCCTACATGAGCTTCTAGGGGTAATTGACCCATGTTGGGAGCAAGCAGGAGACCCAGAATGACAAGATGTACACACCTGTGCAATAGTGGTACCCAGCCTAGGTGAGTAACCAGTGGCTCTCTGATTGGCTAAGAAATCCATTCAGTGGTACTTAACCCATAGTTAGGACCGGGAACCAAGTCAGAATCCTAAGGAGACCAAGATTCTGGATTCCAAGGAGAAGCTTCCACTAACCTTGGGCCTAAATAAAGAGACACTTATACCACAAAAATCAACAAATTAACAATGCTTGTCCAATTTAACCCAGGCTGATTTCATTCTCCCTTGGAGAATCTGTTTTTCTTTTTCAGAAGGCAGCTAGAATGGAGGACAACCACATACTACTAATAAGACAAGAAATGTTATCTGACTCCCTGACAGAAGATAAAAACATATTTTTATTTAGAGAGAAAGAGAGAGGGAGAGAGGGAGAGAGGGAGAGAGGGAGAGAGAGAGAGAGAGAGAGAGAGAGAGAGAGAGAGAGAGAGAGAGAGAGAGAGAGAGAGAGAATGTATAAGCCAGGGTCTCTGCCACTGCAAGCAAACCCCAGAAGCATGGACCACTTTGTGCATTTGGCTTTATGTGGGTACTGGGGTATTGAACCTGGGACATCAGGCTTTGCAAGCAAGTTCTTTAACCAGTTAGCCATCTCTCCAGCCCTCAGAGCATTTGGTCTTTATCCTACCAAGACTCTGTACTTATTGGAGGAGACTCATCCACGATACAAGGGCTATTCTTTACTCAGAATCTACTGATTTGAGTATTGATCTCACCTAAAAAAATACTGAAAAATTTCAAGAGACATTCAGAACATAGTTAAGTCAAATATCTGAAATCTGTAGTCAACTTGAGTGACATGTGAAATTAACCATCAGAGGACTGGGGAGATGGCTCAGTTAGGAAAGTGCTTGCCCTGCAAGCATGGAGACTTGAGTTCAGATTCTGAACATGCATGTGAAAGCTAGTCATGCACCTGTAATCCCCTCACCAGGGAGGCAGAGACAGGAGGATTCCTGAGAAGCAAGTCCAGCCATATTGCTGAGCTCTGGGTTTAGTGAGAGACTCTATCTTGTAAAATAGGTGGAGAGAGATAGAGGAAGACATCTGATATAGGACCTTTAGCCTCCAAATCCACATGCACACATGCATATAAACACATACATGCTCACACACACATACCACACACATGTACCTGCAAAATAAAAGTAAGGAAATTAACCACCATGATACAGTCCCAGGTGCTTTCTTCTGCTTAGGTACCATGTGATGAACACTACTGTGAACATTTTACCGGGTGTTGGGGTGCACCCCTCCATACAAAACAGAATTACAGTTCTGTAACATCACTTCCAACAAGGGATTATGGTTATTCCTTTGCAGAGAAGTTAAAAATAAGCTTTCAACATTGAAGGTGTGAGCTCATCATTGAAACTGAATGCCAACCGGATCCTCCAGAGCCACGAGATATGCTAGATGCTGGCTCTTGTGCGGTGTCAAGAACAGCAGGTGACACGAGCCACAGGAAGTCTTCCCTTCCCAAAGAACCTTCCCAGTGAGAAATGCAGCCATTTTCCTTTTCACTAAATCCACACCTTCCTAAAGCAATACACTTTGTATCTGTTAGTCCCTTTTAAATTGGAAACCCTTGACTGTCATGAGAAATTAATATGAAAAGTCACTGCTGGCAATTATTTTCAAAATGTCTGTAGGGTTTTAGCTCCAATATGGCCTCTCCCAGAGCGTTCTTCTTTCCTTTCCTTGAATTGCATGAGCCTTACGTTACAGATCTGCATGAGGGAAAGCTCATTTTCTTTTATTTTACATCACAAGAATGCAGCATCCTTTAACCACCATGTGATATTGCTGAGACATCTAAAGTGCTCAATGTCACTGGAATCTTCCAGAAGGAATGAGCCAGACCTCAGCCTCACATTCTGTTCAGTGCTCATGTCCTCTGTGATGTTGACTAGAGGCGTTGAACTCCCGTTCCCCTCAGTCATCGCCTGGGAGGGGCTTAACCACATCTGCTGCTCTCATAATTCTCTGCTTAGATGGCCTGGATTCCATGGTAGGGTCTGTTGGTGGGGAGGTGTATCCTTCCAGGGTCCAGCAGAGGAAGATTAGAGTGAAAAACACTTTCTTTTACTGCTTTGTCTTTTGTTGCCAACACTACACTAGGCACAGATGGCTCTGTGGCTTTCCAAAGCCTTTTTGAGGGTTGGTCATCAAAAGTATTGGAAAGGCAGGTGTTGTAGTCAACCACATGCCACTGGGATGAATTTCCAAACCAGGCACAATTTGGGGAGAAAAGTATCTATTGAAATAACAGATCAAGGGGAAATAATAGATCAAGTTCTAAAAATGAAGGTAAAGACTGGCCCCCTTTCATAAATCCAGGCAGAGAGACAGAGTGGGGGGAGGAAGGAAGAGATGTTCTCTTCCCCTCAAGCTTCCTTATATTTATCCCCTTCTGGAAGGTCCACCCACTGGGGGGAGGGGCTCACTCTGGAGAAGGGAACTCCTCCCTTCTCCAAAATCCTAAAAGGATTTTGTCAATCCTTTCTGAAGGCAAGGTCAGAGACCCACCCAAGATTACTGTGGATTATTACACAGGTCAAGTTGACAGTGAACTTGACCATCACAGCAGGTGAGGGATATGTGAGGGACACCTAAGCACCTCTCCCAGAACAGGACAGTCTTCTCTTGGTCTACCATGGTTCTTACCTTTTCCTTTCTTCTCCTTTACTCAGATCCATTGTCCATTAAACGACAGCATCTTTTAATATTGCCTTCTACTACTAGGGATTCATCTCACCCAGGAGTTTCTCTTATACCAACCTATCTCTTCCAAGTTCAACTTGATAAGTCTGACATAATGTGTTGGGTCTTCCCTAAGGCAGGGTTCATCATGTTTGATACAGTGAGCCTCACTTCACATCCAGCTGGGTATAGACATGTGAGTCTACTTTCTTTAAGAGTTTCCCACCAGTGGGAGGGGTAGACAGTTGTAATTCTTCCAGGTCCATGTGGCTAACCATTGGCTCACGTACACAGACACGCATGCAATCACTCGTATGCATGTCAAGAATGAACTTAATTCTCAGAGACAGTGCAATCTAAAACTCTAGAAAGATGACATTTTCCTAGTTTGTTTCATACCACAGCTCTGCCCACTAATGATGCCAAGTGTTTACATATCATACAGAACACTCACAACTACCCTTTATTTCCAATTTCACACTGTGCCACTGGGCTTCCTGAGCCTGGAGGCTGGCTGAAGATGGCAGCCATTACTAAGCCTTCTCCTCCCCTCCCAGGACGCCTCTTAGCACACAATGGCTAGCTTTGAATTCGCCCCTGTTTCAAGCTAGGCCAAATGCAATTTAAAGAAATGCATCGCCATTCCATTTTCCTGGTTAACTGGAGGAACATGATATGCAAATATATGACTGTCTATTATTAAAATGCCACAATGGTTGTAGAGGCAGGGGGGCAATGGGGGTGGAAGACCCACAATGCTTTTCCACTTGAGCAGGAAAATGAGAGGGTATATACTGAGATAGTCACAAAATTTCATTCAAAGTAGCTTAGATTTTTTTTTAGAGTTTCTAAGAAACTCTGCTAGAAAAAATACCGATTGTTAATTTCTTTCTATTAAGGGATAAATTATTTTTGTTTAGGGAGAATAGTTTGGTCAAATTCTTGGATGTAAAATGTAAGGCATTTAGTTATATATTAGAAGGAAGGGAAAGAGATCAACTTTTACTCAAAGAAATGGACAAAATTAATGAAGGGAATGGCTAATGGAGAATAGAGGAAAATAATGGGGTAGGAAGGAAAAGTAGGGTATAGAGTCAATTATTAAAATTTGGGTTCTAAGTTAGGAATAATTATTAAAGAACTGGGTAAGAACAGATAAACAATACCTAATTTTAGACAGACTTCTGGAAGTTGGTTCAGCAATGAGGCATCGTCAACAAATGCTTATCTGTAGGCACTGTTTTGTGGGAGTGGGAAGGGGTGTGTGTCAGTATTGAGACATTGGAAGTGTGGTAAGGACCAGGCATCTAAAAAAGAATAAAGGTTAAAAAAAAAAAAAGAATAAAGGTACATAAAATGCAGTGAGAACATTTAGGGGAAGCCAGAAATTGGAGCCAGAGATAACTACCATCATAGAAACCCCTAGAGAGTCTAAACATTCTCAGGGAAACCCTTGCATTTCCCACACAGTGTAAGAGGCTGCATGAAAGTCATACACATTAAGTGGCAAGGTGACCCAAGACGACACAGTGGTTAAAGTTTTCTAACTTTGGAGGAATAATTCCAGAAGACTAGTTGCAATAACAAAAAAAACATAGTCTCAAGAGCAACACAGGACAAAATAGATGGTATGTGAGTTGGATATTCATTTTCTCTGTCTGATTGAACAGTTTAAAGATTTACCCAGCTATTGCATCCAATAATTCTTATCAACTGACTAGTAACTATAGAAAAGAATAAGTGTGGCCCTTGAGGGGTGTTGTATATTCCCCACCCTCCAAAACATTCAAATAATGACAAGTATTTTAAGTATGTTCTTTAGTTTTCACATCATAATTCACACTCACTATATTTTCAGGTAAAACCATCACTCTAAAAAAAAAAGTCTCCACTCCCAGTACTGATGTAGACTCTCTACACCCTTCCCAGCATTAACAGGACATATTTTTCTTTGGTTATTTATTGACTATCTCCTCAGGTAGTATATAAAATCCAGGAGCACAGGAAATTTTTGTTTTATTATCACTAGAACCATAGCAGTTTAATACACATTTATTGACCATATGAATCATCCCTGGCTCTGTTTGCATGTCTTCAGGGATGCGAATGAACTAAGTCAGAGAAGTCTTAGGTGGTGAGGTTTGGAGAAAAAACATTCCAACGTTTCCGTCCTACTGTTTAGCTATTTAGGCTGAGGCTGGCACACTGGACTCTTGTGTAAATGGTCAAAGGTGCTTATCAAGTAGTGTGTCTCAGACAGGGTTTCTGTGTCTGGAGTCAGGTAACTCGACCTAGGGCTCATAATCTGGGGCAGCTGAGCTTGGACAACACAGTGCTACCCCATTTTCTAAGACCCTTAACTTCTCAAAGCACATCTGATGACCTCAGCTTCCTACCCATGGCCTCCTTAAGAGAGGAGGAACTGGATGAATGTACTCAGCCACCTTAGGATGAGGCTCCTCTAAGTAACACTGCTCCTGCATTAGCCTCCCTCCTTCCTCTAGTCATTGAAGGCCACTTGTTTGCTCTGAAGGTAGTAACACACCGTACAGTTTACGAGCTCTGTCTGTCATAACTTTCTTGAATAGGAAGGTTACAACCTTTCCTAGTAAACCTATGCTCCCTGGAAAGAGACATGATCATTGATGCCACCATAGTTTGGCAATGAAAAGAATTTCCTAGGGTTAATATCCAAAAGGGGCTGTAACATTCTGGAGGTTATATATGTAAGTGTGATTTCTATTGTCAGTTTCATTTGATGTTCACAAAGCTTGCAGTGCGGAGTTAACAAAGGACACAGGATCCGAGAGATCAAGACACCTCCCAGGGCAGAGTTGAGCTTCAGGATGTAAATGGCTTGTTTTCCAATTCTAAACTATTATTTCATTTTAACTCAGCACTTTCATTTCAAGACCCCCTTCTGGGTGAGGGTGTTGGAGATGGTGGCTTAGATGATAGAGTTTTCCCTTGTCTATAGAGATGTCTTTATTTTTAAAATGCATTTGCAGCTGCCTAAAATTTTATATCCCATGCATGCCAAATTTAAGAGTTGATTCACTTTGATCTCTTTAGTATTTGGAAAATTTTTTCATTGTAATGGGTCCACCTTATAGAATCTTCATAACATAATGTATTGTTCAAAAAAATGCCGTCTACAAAGTAGTGTTTGTTGATATTTATTTCTTTTGTTGCTGTACCATCTCCCCCATCAACTTTTATTATCAGAGTAACCACTGTAAATACCACAGGAATAGTCACTGAAGAAATCCTTACCTTTAATTCTTAAGAACCCAAGTGAACTAAAAAGATGACTGATGTACTTTTATAAAAGGATTTACTGACAGTCTCAGGAGCCTCATAGACATATTTAATCCTAGGTATGGAAGTCTGCTGGGGGGGGGGGTCACGGACCCCTGGCCCCCTGCAGGCAGCCCAGGTCTCACCAGCCAGCAGGAGAAAGGGCTCGATCGGGCAGAAGTGAGGTGACGGTCAGACAGACACACGCGACCGGGAGAAATGTTGGGCAGATTTCAGTTTATTTTAGGCATCCAAAGCCCTTTTATAACCCAAAAGCTGCATTGTTCAGCATATTTCTTTCAAGCAATAAAATTTAAACTTTTTGGCGGGAGCCAATCAGCAGAATACAGCAGAGCAGAGTAGCTTCCTTAGGGCACATTATTTTACAGCCAATTCAGCAGAATAGTTTGTTACATCATTTTCAGAAAACAGGGCTATTGTCAGTGAAACGAAACCCAGCAAGCAGAAACAAAACTTATCAGTTACTCCATGTTCTAAAAACTTAGCTTAAGGTTGAACAGTTAGGCTAGGGCCTAACAAAAGTGCAGTTCATTTAAAGAGATTTGCACGTGAACTACAGGATAAGTAGACCCAGCCCTAAGTTTTTAACTCTAAATAGCATAAAACATACATAGTACATCCATAGCATGCACATTGGATATCGTCTTTATATTTACTCACTAATTCATCTGCTACTTTTATATTTTCAGCTTGATCATTCTTAATTGAAACTTTTAAGGCTAAGCAAGCAACTCAAATGGCAATTTCTTTTGAGTGTTTGTAGCATGTGTGGTGTGCTGTGTATGTGTGCTGATACAGGCTTCCTACCTGCCTGTTTTGCCTTGCAATGGAGTCTCTTATTGATTCTGGGGCTCGTCATTCAAGAGCCTCAGGGATGCTCTGGTCTCCACTCCACACAGGACAGATGTGCATGGCCACGCCCAGCTGTTCTTGAGGCTCCTGGGCACTGGAATTCTGGTGGTCTAAAGCCTCCTCATGTCCTTTTGCTTGTGTAGTCAAGCTGAACCATCTCTCTAGCTCCCCAACAGCAGTTTTTCAAGTCAAACATTTTTACACAATTTGAGCAATGTGACTGTATTTGGAGATAAGGATTCGACAGTGGTATATAAGGTATATAAGGTCGATTGGTTCCTAAGTGTGGGACTTTGATTGGATTGATTGGTGTTCTCACAAGAGACACCAGAGAGCATTCTGGGTGCTCCCCTGACAAACATGCACCCCCAAAGAAAAGGATGTGAGAGGACACGTTGAGAAGATTCAATTGAGGCCTCATACTATGGAAAATTTTGTCTCAGGCTTTCTGGCTTCAAGACCTGATAGAAAAGAATTGTCTGCTGTGTCAATCATTTCAGCTGGGCTATTTTGTTCTGGAAGGCTTAGAGAACTACTCTATCTGCCACTGTTACTACTTGACCAAGTGAAGTGTGCCCAAAAACGTGGAGGGAAGAGTCCTAAGAAGTGTCTTGGCTCCAAGGCCAGTAACACTGGATGGAAGCTGTATCAACTACAATGACATGTTCTGTTTATGAGCATCTATTAGATGCCAAGCATGTATCAAGCGTTTTGTAAGTATTAAGCCATTCATTCATTTCATAGCTCTATTTTATTGTTTTTAAAAATTTGTGTCATGACAATAAATACTGGCGAAGATGCGGAAAAATAGGAATCCTTCTACACTGCTGGTGGGCATGTAAACTGGTACAGCCATTGTGGAAAGCAGTGTGGAGGTTCCTGAGACAGCTGAAAATAGATTTATCACATGACCCAGCTCTACCACTCCTTGGCATATATCCTAATGATTCTAGTCACTACCCTAGAGATCCTTGCTCTTCCATGTTTACTGAGGCTCTATTTACAATAGCTAGGAAATGGAACCAACCTAGATGTCCCTCAACTGATTAGTAGATAATAAGTTGTGGTTCATTTATACAATGGAGTACTATTTGGCTGTAAAGAAAAATGAAATTATGAAATTTGCAGGGAAATGAATGTATCTGGAAAGGATCATATTAAGCGGGGTAACTCAGGCCCAGAAAACCAAACACCACATGTTCTTCCTCATATAATGGCACAGCCAATAACCATAAATTGATACTAGAAAAACTTCAGTGCCAGGGATGGGATACCTTCCAGTGAGTTGTTGGCCAGGGAGGTTTCTGAAGCCCCCAAAACATTACAGACCATTGCCAAAGCTCTTTGTTGTCTACCAGAATGAGATGGTAAGGCCCTATTGCTTCAGACCACATATGCTTGGGATGCAGCTGAGTTGGAAACCTCCTCCCTGTTAACCAGCTGACAGAAAGCTGGTAAAAGGTATGGCTGCCTGCAGAACTATGGGAGAAAGAAGTCATCAATGGTGGTGAACAGCAGTTGACTTTGCAAGCCTTAAGACTGGCCTGCCAGGTCAAATAAGCCAACTGGGCAAGAGTGGCATGTGTATTGTGGAGAAAACCAACTGATCTCTAATTGGACTGGAGGTCCACCCCAAGGAAGGGAAAGCATGCTTGGTACCAAAGACCTAGCAAAAACCCTATAATGGGGGAGGTCATGAGCCCTAGGGGAGTAACACCTGCTATTGTCTGGATAAATTACCATATAAGCACTTTTTTAAAATGAGCATACCCACATGATAATGCTACTCTCACTCTTATCTAGAGAAGCTTCTCTTTTTCAGATGGCGGTGATCACTGTGATAAAGCAAGACGCCATAGTGCTGAGAAGAAGTGACAGTAGTGTTCAGGATTGTGACATCTATATCACACTTCCCGAGGTTCAGGGTCTTTTGTGGAAGAGGTGGTGGAAAGATCTTAAGAGTCAAAGGAAGGGTAGGACTGCTTACAATGCAAACCTCCATACAAAAAATGACCTTTATATTCATGACTTAGGAATGCCTGATAATATCTACACATCACGGGAGGAAAAGATGATGACAGTGAAACAAATCAGAAACTAATTGAGAGTGGGAAGAGATATGGGGGAAGGTGGGGAGAGAATCATAATGGCTTATGATCTATGATTATAGAAGCTATCAATAAAAAGTTAAAAAAATGTGTCATGAAACTTGTTATGGGGTGTTGGAAGTCATTACGTAACTCAACCTCAAACCTGCATAGTTAACCCTAAATCCCTCATGCTTGACCAACCTTGTCCAAATTGAACCTAGACTGGAAACCTCAACACATCAAGGTTTAGATATGAAGTGTCTCTCCAAACACAAGTGCTGGTTGATGCCTTGGTTCTTTGCTGGTACCTCACTGATCATTGATTGACTCCATTAGTTCATTAATCAACTGATTCACCTACTCATGGATTGATAGTTTGAGAACATTATTGGAAGGTGGCAGAAAATAGGAGGCACAGACTGATCGGAAGGAGGTCTGGAGCATTGCATTGTGGGTATACCTTGCTCTTGGTCCCTTAATGTCGGTCTGTCTCCTTCCTGCCATGAAGTCCTCCCTCACCATGGTCCAGAAACAGCAAAGCCTGATGACTATGAACAAAAACCTCTGAAGTTGTGAGGGTTAGGGGTAAGGTTAGGTTTCTTTAAGTTGTTTTCCATGGTACTTTGTCACAGCAATGAAAATCTCACTCACACAAATACCCAGGAAAGGAGCATGGCTATCAGAAGAGAAGCTAGCGAGTGAGAAATCAAGCAGAGAAAATGAAAATTCTAGACAGAGAAGCTGGCATGGTTATTCTGAGACTTTTTTTCTGAGTGCTTAATTCACTCTTGATGGTTTTCAGATCAGCTTCTGAATCTGCAAAGCTGAGAACCTGACTTAGATTTGTGCTTAGGGGAGTGAGCCTGCCTTGCATTCTGCTTTACTCACATTTGTATTGGGTCTCTCACTACATAATGAGCTCTGAGGCTTGGAATTATGATTTAGTTTGAACTTCTCTAGGAACGCCCTGAGCTTGAAGCAAGATTGAGAAAACAGTAATCACCCAATAGATAGTCAAATCCTGCTAACTGGACATCTCACATTAATTTGCCTGTAAGGGTTTCAGGAATTGGACAGCTATGCTCATTTTCCCTTACTGGTCTCTAGTTCTACCCAGTGGTTGAACAATGGTGGTTGAACAATGGTGCCAACAGTGACTGTTATTCAGTGAGAAGTTCCTGGAGGCAAACTGTAGGTGGGGGCTAAGCATCTGAAGCCCAGAGTGCCTAATATATTTTCATGTAGCATCAAAATCTCACGAGCTTAAAATTACAAGAAAGGATTCCGAGTTTTTAAAGAAAATGTATGTCTCCTCAAGGATCTATGTCTACACATTTTCACCTCTGTTTTTGTCACTCCACACCTTCAAACTGACCCGAGCTCCTCCTTTCTCTATACCCAGCCTCAAAGCAGGGTCCCACAGTCAGGGTATCAATCACACAAAGGTCAAATGCACCTATTTCTTTTATTCACTTTAAGGAAATGTGTTCATGACTTGATTCTGATAAGTAAAGTGAGTCTTTGAAAGATATGCCAGGAGTGTGTAAAGAAATCTCAAAAATTTGAGGTTTACTACGTCAAGAGAAGTGGAGGATGGTAATACTCATCTTCCTGAAACCTTGGCAATGTGAGGAGAAAAGACAGTTTGTTCCCACATATAGATTGCAGTCTCGTCTAGAACATTAATGTGCCAATGCTAGTTTGCCTCATGTCAGCCATTCCGAGTTCCTGAGACATGTATTTGAATACACTTAACCACCCCCTCCCTCCCACCACACACACCCCTTGGGTGTCATTTCATATGACCATCATGTGGATGGCTGCTCCTGGCACAAACCCGGTTTGCTCGACTGGGTGAACTCATAGGTGAAAGAGATTCTACATGGTTTTTAAATTTTTCAATTATTTCAGTTTTGACAATTTCATAAGTGTATATGATATATTAGTTCATATTTGCCCCCCACTGCCCTTTATTGTCTAGGGTCTAAGGTAGCCCCATTTGGCTTTCAACTCACTGTGTAGTTGAGACTGGCCTTGAACTTTTGATCCTCCTGCTTCCACCTGCCAAGTACTGAGATTATAGGCATGTGCTATTACACATAGCCCAACCCACTACCACTCAGCCCCTTCTTCCCACCTAATCCCCTTCCTACCCTCTTAGATTCTTTTTTTGTAACCCGCTGAGTTAAATGAGGGTTGTTCATATGAGCAGTGTTGGGAAGGATTGACCCAGTGACAATTCAATGTTTTTTGCTACAATTATAAAGTGAAGCATCATCTAATTAATTTAATCACCTTAATGAAATCTTATGCCTCACCATTTCTTGCGTCACATTGAAGGGCCATCATTTCTCTACTTTCAAGCTGTATTGCATTGCCTGCTCTAGGCACATACTGTAAGTGGAATCATACAACATGTGATCACCCATGTCTGGCTTTCTTCACTTAGCACAGTGTGTGCAAGGTTTGCCCATGTCGAGCAGGTATTAGTGCCTCGTTGCTTTTATAGCTAGATAATATTCCTTTGTATGGATATACCACATCTTTTCTATCCATTCTTTAATTGGTGGATGTTTGGGTTTTTATGTTCTTTGAGTATTTGGAAAATATCCTGTAAGCATTCACGTGTGAGCAGATGTTCCATTTTCCATTCCCATCAGCTGTATCTGAAGGTTTTGATTTCTGCACCGTTATCTCTTGTTATCATCTTCCATTGTATTATAGCTATCTTGATGTCAGACTGAATTTCCTTTGAAGGGAATGGTCTTTGGAGAACATGCTGGCTTTCCTTTTTATCTAACAATTTGCTTTCCCTTGAGACTCCTCTCTTTTGAAGCAATGTAGAAAAAAATTCCATGGAGTAGCTGAGAGTGTTGACTCATATAAAGGCTATGATCATCTTCATTTCCTCTGCCAATCACCCCTCAAATCCAATAAGATCAGAGGTTGTTCAGCATAATATAATGTGCAACTCTGACCCTATCAAGTTATGTGGCTATGGGAAAGTTGGCCCCTCTCTGGACCTCAGGTAAGTGGCTTGCATATTGAATAAGCCATATTCAATGACATTGATAGAAGCTCAACCATAGCCCAATTTTAAAGATCAATGCCCACAGTAATGGAATCAATTTCATACCTGCTCTTTGCTTCGTTCATGGAGGATTGTTCCTTGTTTATGGCAAGTGGTTTTGATGGGAATCTCAGAGTTGATGTTTCTTGATTTCAGAAGTAGAGCTAATTGAAATACCCTTGCTTCCTCAAGAGGCTGATTTCAGAAATGGAGGCAATACAGCTACTATGGACAATGCCATCTGCTATTGGGGCTGTTATGCTGAAAACATGACTAAACTGTGGTGGCTGTCACAGTCATCACACAGAAAAGGTTTGTCTTAGAAACAGTGAGAGGAATGTCATTGTCTGAAATCCCGAACCTACTGGAGCCTGAAACCAGACTTAACTCTCCATTGTTAATGGAGATATAATATAAAATAAAGATATAATGGAGACAATATAGATATATGTGTGTGTGTTGGGGTGTGTGTGTGTGTGTGTGTGTGTGTGTGTGTGTGTGTGTGTGTAGGTCAAAGGACAAGTACAGATGCCAGCCCTCATCTTCCTCACTGTTTGAAGCAGGGTCTACCATTGCTCACTGTTGTGTGTGTCAGGTTAGCCAACTCTAGCTTCCAGGAGCTCCCTCACTACCTCTTGGCATCTTGCCATAAGCACACTGGCCTTACAGATGCCCACTGTAACATCCAGATTTTTACCTGGGTTCTCAGGATCCAGACTCAAGCCTCACATTGTGTGGCATTTGCTTCATCCACAGAGACAGCTCCCCAACCCTGTTCATAACAAAATTTGAGTGGTAGTCTTTACTGCAGTTAATCAGAGAGTATCCCCCCCCTCTCTCTGTGAATATTTATTTAGCCTTTTAGCCTGGCATGGTGTAATGCATCTGTAATTCTAAATTTTGAGAGGCTGATACAGAGGATTGCTATAAATTTGAGGACAGCCTAGGTTAT
Organism: Zapus hudsonius; assembly: GCA_004024765.1. NCBI lineage: Eukaryota > Metazoa > Chordata > Mammalia > Rodentia > Dipodidae > Zapus > Zapus hudsonius. The sequence continues at coordinate 51,533 of PVHP010002903.1, read as the reverse complement.
ATAGCAAGACAATATCTCCAAACAAACAAAGGCACAATCCAAACAGCCAGGACCACCTCCAACAGACAAAAAAAGCAAAGACAAACCAACCAACCAACATTTCTTGAGTGCTTACAATGAATTCTTTATTTTCATTTATTTATATTTTTATTAGGGGAGGGGGAGCGCAAATGCAGACCCCCACTACCACGAATTATGCAGTTGAGTTTCCCCCATTTGGGGAAATCTCAGGGGTCAGCACATCTGGAGTGTAATGGATAAGCCTTGCCCTGGGAAAACCACCTTCGTGATCATGGTGTCTCCTCTGCTAGGTAAATATGGATTCTTTAATACTTTAGATACAGAAATGCAAATCCAGACTTCATGAAGGCTATAGGCCAGTTGCATAGCTAATATACTGAAATAAGAACATCAGGTCTATCACACCCCTTTCTGCACGGGAGAGAATGCTTTGCTTATTCATGTATAAATCAGAGTCTTAACTAAATACTTGCTTCATAGTCTGCACATCTTTTTTGCTTGTCTTTCAACTGCTTTGATATGTGATGTCGTAGTCAAGCCACATGCTGCTGGGATGAATCTCCAACCACATGATTTGGGGAGGAAAATATTTATTGAACAGATCTAGGGGAAGTTAAGGAAAAAGGCTGGCCCCTTTTCACAGATCCAAGCAGAGACAGAGACAGAAGCCCAGCACCAGCACCAAGCAAGCACACTGTAACATACTGTGATTCACAAAATGCAGATCTCCAGACCGGGGTTCTGGCTCTTCTTTTGCATATCTATCCTTAGTATTTTACATGCAAATTAGAAAGGGTCAGTCCCCAGGAGGCTAGGCCAAAGTGGCACTTCCTCCAACCAGAAGCCTGGAGACAATAATTTTAATAAATGCTTAATTCTTTTGAGGGACATTATTCAAACTACCACATGTGACATCTTGGAATGCTACCTGACCGTGCACATGTCTTCCTAGTGTTTAGACCTTTATTTTGTTTTCACCTAAAAGTCAGGATAAATTTAGGTTCTTGGCTTTTTTGACGATTAAACAAAACAATTAAGGTAACAGTTCAGATATTACTAGCTGATATCTGGTGTATCTTAGCATAATAATCTTTTTTTTTTGGGTCTGGAAGCCACTCCAGCCTTGATATTTCAGAGTATGCATGAAATTTACCTTTTAAAATAGATTTGAGTAGAAGAAAGCTTTTTGCCTCTTGAAACAGTGATATAAAATAGTTTCTAAAGCCGCATCTTAAAATAATAATCATGGATTTGGATGAATTCACAAGCACAATAAATCAACATGATTTGACAGTTATTCCAGATGCTGGTCCAGTTTAGAAAAGCTAGAAGGTACAAATCAACATGCACTACACGACACAAATTCTTGTAAAGACTGAAGAGGTCTCCTAAGCATCTAAATGACAACCAAATTTATTAATTAGGTATTATGCTGCTGGAAGGCCTGGATTTTCTAATTATGAATTTCACTATTAAAACCTCCATGTCACATTGGTAACACAGACAGTAAGTCCATTTGTCATTGACCCAAGAACTGTTTGGCCCAATAGACATTTAATGAAAACGCAGAAACCCAAATGGCATCCTGTTGAATCACTCCCATATTGCTGCTATTGTTTAAGGGATGCACATAACACATTAATATCATGGTAATTAATAATCATTCTCTCCTTTCCTGGCCCAGGACCCATATAGTGTTCATTTGGTTTGAGATTGTGTTTCTACTCATTCTCAACCTTAGTCTTTCTTATTTTGATGAGCTTGACCCTAGCTTCGAGGTGGCCAAACTTTGCTGACACGGTTAGAAGCAACTAGAAATATTTTGAAATATTTCCTGAAAATAATTACTCATCAGTGTACATGTCTAAACTAAAAACCCCAAGTAGGACTAGGATTGCTATTCCAGTCTAAAACAATGGCAGATTGCTTATAGAACAATTCTCCTATGAATCAATTATTTTCCTGATTAGATTACACTCATAAAAAGATGAACACAGCGCCCTTTAGAAATGCAATATTGCTGTGAGCAAAAAGCCCACCCTCTCCTCTACATTTAATGACTAGCAAAGCTTTCTCAAGGTTTGGAATGAGGCCCAGGAAATGATACAAATGGGATTATATTTTCTTAATCTATTAGTATAATGTACAATTTGCTTCCCTACTGTACCCAAACCCATCTAACATGGCAGGGTTTGTTAGCAGACTGCAAAATGGTGATATACCAGAGACAAACTCACAAGTACTTTAATCATCTCCAGACATGGCGTCTGTCATAGCCTGAAGCTAAAGAAGCCAGCATTGCTGACTAGAAGAGAATTCACGTGCTTTAAAGTTTGATATAGTCAATGTGATCAGTGGAATGCAAACATATAAAGGAATGACCTTAGTTCAGTGAAGGACACACACACACACACACACACACACACACACACACACACACACACACATTCACTCAGGCCTACCTCCTACCTCTTTCCAATGTTGAAAAGAACAAGGAATACTGAGTTACAAACTTATAATCAAATGTGGAAAGAAAAAACCCAAAGGCAATTTTGGGCAGTGACTGTTAAATAGCACCTATTCCTAGTTTTCATCTTAGGCCATAAGTATCAACATCAGGAAAGGAAGAGACTTCTAGGTCCTTGCTGCACAAGGATTAGAGCCCAGTTCAAGATTAAAGAATGGAGAATGAAAAGCCAAGTAAATCTCATCAGAGAAGACGCCAAGCCCTTGCTCTCTGCTCAGAAGACAGTGAGAGCTGGGAAACCCAAGGACAAGAGCAACAGTCCCCAGTGAGAGCAAAACACGAAGATGGAGGCTGTCCCATGGTCACAGCAGCTGCCATGGGGTGTTGGGTTTGGGGAGTGGATACCACTTTGCTGCCTGAGTTGGAAGTGGCTGCTGAGAGGACCATATTGGCTAACCAAAAGGGAGCCCCATCCGTGGTTATCCCATTCGAGTGGAATTCAGTGAGCCAGTGAGGCTGGCAAAGGTGTCAGGAATTCCTGGAGGGAGCCTCCTTCTACTCCAGACTCTTGTTGGTCCTCTGACACTACATCTGTGGCAAAGAAGCTATACCCAATGGTCATTGGCTATTCATGTTAGTGTGGAAACCTTGTAAAATTCTCTGGCCAGAGAATTGGGAGGTAGAAGAATATGCTTGATACAGAATTCATTATCTACTTACAGGAACCATTTGCTTTGTTTTGTCTTGCTTTGACATAGGGTCTGAGGTAACCCAATATAACCTTTAACTCACCATGTAGCTGAGGCTGGCCTTGAACTCCTGATCCTCCTGCTTCCACCTGCCAAGTGCTGAGATTATAGGCATGCACTATTACACTTAGCCCAACTGAGAATCTTCCTATTCCTTTTCCCCGTGTCTCCCTAAAAATGAATGTGCCTTTATTTGGGGAGGGAGGAGTTGAGGTAGGGTCTCACTCTAGCCCAGGCTGACCTGGAATTCACTATGGAGTCTCAGGGTGGCCTTGAACCCACAGAGATGCTCCTACCTTGTCCTCCCAAGTGCTGGGATTAAAAGTATGTGCCACCACACCCGGCTCAAAATGTATCTTTTATGACAGGCAAGTTATCATTGAAGTGAGTCCCAATGGAAACTTCTTGTGTCTCCTTACTTTATGGACATAAAGTAGCACCAAAGATCAGGTTGAGCACAGGTGAATCTGTGGTGCAGGAGATAGCAAGCGTCAGAACCCCAGTCCAATCCTTTCCATCAATGTGAAAAGCCAGCTGGGCATGGCTGGGTGTAGCTGTTGCCCCAGGATTGAGGGGAGCAGAGACAGGAGGATTGCTGGGACTCACTGGTCAGGCATTCTGACTGAAAAACAACAAGCTCCAGACTCAGTGAGAGACTCTTCCTGAAGGAAATAAGGCAAAAGAGCAATGGGGGAGGATACCTGATACCCTCCTCTGGTCTCTGCAAATTGGTTGCATTCCCTGCCATGGAGTGGGGCTCAAGTCCAATCACAGAGCTGTTGGTTAATCCTGTAGCCATCATACCACTCTTGCACTGGAGGGTACTTCCTGTCTGGAGGGTCAGTATTGTAGAATGCCCAGTTCTTCACTGGGTGGTATGTCGATGACTTTTCTCTGCCAGAAGCCTGCATAGTACCTTCTGGCATCAGTAAGCTAGCTGGAAGGAAGGAGGCTTCCATCTGAGCTTCAGCTTGATTTCTCTGTTCTGAACCTGCTCCATGTAGTGTGTTGGTTGTCCTAAAGGGCACCCAAGAGCTGTGACGATAACTTACACTGTTTTGGCCATCTTGGAGGCTTCCCTAACCAACAATTCATTGTGAAGTGTCAAGATGTGGGTTTTTCAAATGTCGATTCTGCCAAAAAAAAAAAAAAAAAGAGCTACAGAATGCAATCGAAGGAATCCTGTTTTTAGCTTTCGTCTCTCTTTGTTTGAGCTTCTTTGTGTCCAAGCAATACATTCGTTTGCAAAGGATTTCTGAGCTGTCCTTTTGTCTGTGAACACTCAGACTGAGTGGCATTGCTTACTTGTGGAGCTGGCTTTGCATTGGTGGGAGGCAGCAGGCTGTGAGACCAGATGGATGTTAAAAGGATGACGCAATGCAATGGCCCATTCAACCTTGGGACCCTTCTGGCCTCACGGCTGAGTCCACTGTGGATGAGCTACTGTTCTTCCCATGTGCTGCTGTGAGGGTTTGAACCCGACATGTCCTCCACAGACTCAAGTTTGAATGCTAGCTTAGTCCACAGTTGTGGCTCTGTTTTGGGAGATTCAGGGGACTTAGAAAGTGGGAAAAGCTGTTGAAAGCAGGACACTAGGGAGGGAGCATTTCCTTCTTTGCTTCCAATTCTCCATGACCAGACCAACTGCCTTCTCCCAAATGCTGCTGCTCCTGCTGCCATAAAGTTCTGCCCAAGACCGTGGAACCCATGGTCTAGTGATTGGGCCCCCTGAAACTGTGAGCTCATTAAACAATTTCTCCCTTTAATTAATTAATTAATTAATTAATTTTAAATATTTTATTTATTCATTTTCAAGCAGAGAGATACACAGAGAGAGAAAGAGAAAGAGAGAGAGAGAGAGAGAGAGAGAGAGAGAGAGAGAGAGAGAGCACACCAGGGCCACCAC